>JAULBY010026839.1:0-16829 GCA_032358315.1 Ophiocytium majus | reverse complement strand
CGTGGTGTCCGCACGCTGAGCAGGGGGGGGGGGGTGCATCGAAGCATGCTGGGGGGGGGGTGCATTCAGCCACTCTAGTTGTTCAGCTACGAGAAGGACTGCTTCCAAGACGGAGAGACGCTGATCAGCGAAGCAGTGATGCCGCTGCTTAAACAACCCTGGAGTTGGCTGGCAGGCCATTTTGTTGCGCGACATGCGGGCCTGTTCACTGGCAATCCATGCTGCTCTACCTACCCACCATGGCCACTGGCGGCACCTGCAAACCATTCGCGCGCCACTGTTGCAGCAAGTGCAATCTGCTGCGCGTGCGTTCCCCCGCACTGGATGCGCGATGGTAACATACCGTCATATGCTGCCTGTTGGTGACCGCAGACAGTCAATGACAGAGAACGAATTCCAGGGCTCCATTGCTGCCCGCATCAGCCTGAGGGCAGAGAGTGCGGCGCTGTACCAGCGCAACACATGCGAGCGGAGGTCGCACCGCATGAGGTGTCCAAGGCAACCACCACTTTAGTCCCCAACATCCTCAGTTCAAACACATCGAATAGTATGTGTCCAATGCTAATGTGACTGCCCATGGCCCTGCCAGTGGATGCATGCATACCGCATGCCCAGACCAGTGGTGACACCTGTCACTTGCGATTGTGCGATCCAGCATTGTGCCCCCATGCCTATCACTGAGTTGCGTTTTTGAGCACAGCATTGCAGAGTCAGGGCTGACACACCGCTGCCCACTGCAGGGTTGTACCGCTGGTGCTGCACAGCCGCTTTCACGTGGGGTCATACTGCTTGCTTGCTTGTGTACAACTTTCTGCGCACCACACGGTAGAGCACCTCCACCTGTGGCACGTCATGCACAAGTCCTTCCGATTGCGTGGGTGATGCTTACTGGCAGGTGGATATCTAACTCAAGGACATTGGACTGCACACACCACGTCCTCCACAGCAACAAGAATTCAAGGTGCGCGGCGGCACTCCTACAGACGCTGCTGCAGAGGTGCTGGCTGTTGCGTGCAGCCCATCAGCTGCCTCCCTCTGCAACTCCAAGTCTAGAGTAACCACTGGGTGTCAGCCTGAACACGGCCATGCACACAGCCAGAAAGTTGGCCCACACTGCTGCTTCTGCTGCTGCTGCAATACTCACCGAGCGCCTTGTGCATTGAAGCGTTTGGAGGGGGCAAGGGTCCCTCATTCCGCACCGCCGCACCCGCAGTCTCCAGCATGCACTGCGCCACGGCGCTGCCGCCCCCGCCCACCACCGGCCCGGCCGCTAGTCTCGTTGCGTTACTGACGCTAGTCAGGCCAGCCAGTGCGCCCCGTGCTGACGTTGGTACGCTCGTGCGCCATGGTGTTGTACAGGGGCAGTGTGCTGTTGCCGTGCTACGGTGCAGCGCTTGCAGCCTGCTGTTGTATGGTGTGATACATGCTGCTTGCACTTATTTCAATGCTTTTGAAGATGTTTTTGAAACACGTTTTAGGCAGCTTGAGCCTGGATAGCAGCGTGAACTTCAGGGAGAAAGCAATTATAAAGTCTACACCGTAGCCGGCAGGAAGCAGGAAATCGGCAACTTGAAACCTGAAAGATGTGCACCAGGCTCGCAAGCACCGCCAGTCCGGCAACGTGGCACACGGTGCTGGCCGTGTGTATCCTCGCTCCCAGCGCAAGTGCGCTTCCAGACGTGCACCTGCAGGATCAACAGGTGCTGTGTGGAACGGCACGGCACGGGCAGCGAAGTAGGGCTCAGAGCTCACACGCCTTGTTGATGTCTGCAACGGTTGAGGTGCAGCAGCAGGTAGGTATGCAACACCAAGCAAGCGAAGCTACCCCAGCATAAGCATAGCTGTGCAGAAATATGTGCACGCTCGTCGTCCGACGCGCGCATGGCACTGGCAGCTGTGGCACTGCTGTGCTGCCCCCGCCCCCCCCCCAACGCCAAACTTTTTCCTGGAAACGCGCTCAAGCCCTTCCTTCCTTGCAGGCGCGCATCGCATCTGGCTAGCGGAGAAACGCGAGAGGGCCACGAGCAAGTCCTTCCTTACTTGAGACTTAGCGGTAAGAGCTTGCGCCAACTTCCCAGGCTGGCGGGGCGGGTGGCGAGGTGTGTTGGCAGCGGTGGCGATGTTCCTGCATCGCTGGCAAGGGCGCCGAAAACGTTTGGAATGTGCTCAGCACTGACTCCCCCCCCTGTGGGCGCGCAGGCTGCGGAAGGAGTAGAATGGCTTAATGCACCCCCCCCCCTGCATGCTTCAATGCACCCCCCCCCCCTGCTCAGCATGCGTGCACCACAAATTCATGAACGCTCCACATGGATGCGCCTGCGCAGCGGTGCACTGCAGTGCACAGCAGTCGCGCCTGGGAGGCACCTGTGGGCACCGCGCTGCGAGAGGCACAGCGGTATGCAGGCGCAGGCATCTTGCGACACCACCAAGCAGCAGCCAGCACTCGTGCCAGAGCGGGGCTCGCAGGTCACAAGCCGCCAGGGGCGTGAGCCATAGCGGGGCTCGCTGCAGCGGGCTGGTCTGCCACAGGTGCGCATGGTGCAAGCTCCAACTGCCACCACGTCGGATGGCCAACCCGCGGCTACTCTGCCAGCCGCCGCAGCTGACGCGGCACCGGCCACAGCGATTGCTGATGGGGTTGCAAACGCCACCGGCTCCGGCTCCGGGGCCCCGATGCTGGCAGAGGTGAGCCTTGCCCCTGCTGCTGGAAGATCTTGTGCAGACACTTGACGGTTGGGCACCGAGGATTCAGTGAAATGACGCTGCGCGAAAGCCGCTTGCACCCCGCTATTGTGAGGCGCAGCCAACGTGCCGCTTGTTGTTGCGTTGTAACGCAGGAGGACCAGGACATTGTGAGCTACTGCTTTCCGGACGGGCGTGATGCGCCTGGACGGCGGTTCGATGACCTCGAGCAGGCGGTGGCGCAGATCAAGGCGTTTTGCAAGGAGCGTGGTGTGACGGTGACAGTGGAACGAAAAGAGCCGTACATGGTTGCGGTTGGGGGAGGCTTATCAGCACAGCGGCACAAAAAAGCGATCATCAAGTGCGACCGGGCTGACACCCCCCGCACCAAACAGAACTCGACCGGCGGCGCAGGTGCGTGCGTGCGTGAGCGTCTCATTCACAGATATACTGGCCATATGCTATGCAGTGGCACGCTACTGACAGTCATGCGCTGGTGCCAATAGCAAAATCCTCATCCCCTCTCTCGCTCGCACCTATCTCCTCTTCTGTGCCCATCATCTCAGGTGTCAGCGGGCGCAAAAGCCAGAGCAAGAAATGCAACTGCAAGTTTCACATTAATGTCAATGCTCAAAAAGCACAGAAAGGTGAGCATACCACCAGTAACAGTGCAGCAGCAAAGGCAGCACAGGAGCACTAAATTACCAATACGCTGTGCAAGAGCTGGCCGAACTGTCTTGGGCAGCTCTTCTTCAATATCGCACGTGCGAGGCAGCACCTCATGGTGGTGCTACGATGCCGCAATGACTTGCATACTGGTGTAACAGCTGCCGATTGAAAATGACGTGTTGCATGCCTGGTGGCACGCCGGGCCGGCTAGCCGAACCAGGCAGATGGTAACACACTGAGCTTGTGGTCGCGGCCGCGGCGCAGGTGCGGTAACACACTAACGTGTGGTCGCGGCCGCGGCGCAGGTGCTGCTGTTGTGACCACGCTGGAGGGCAAACACAACCATGCGGTTGAGCTGCCATCAGCACTGATTGAGGAGGTGGCCGATGCAGATGCCATCACCGACTCTGTGAAGGACCAGATTTTGTCATGGGTGGCGCTGCAGCATTCTACAGAAACCATTGTGCGATCTACGCGCGTGCTGCTGGACCGGCAGGCATTGACAACAGCTGCCACCAAAAAGGTAGGTGGCACTGCAATGTGAAAAATTGCTCATGCTGTGCACATTTACTTGCATGCAGTGATTGGCATGCCCACACGGCATGCAACGCGGTTCTTTATGCACATGCCTTGTGCCTGTGTACACGCATGGTGCACTGGCATGCCATGGGTGCACTGCTTTGTAACCAGGCACGAAAAGGACTGCCAGGTCACACAACGGGAGCGCCATCAGTTCTTGTGGGGCATACACGTGCAGTCTGCCAATTGTGCACCATGTCTGTCATTCTTGCCTGCCATTTGCATGCTGCCACTTAGATCTGCAACATTGTGCAACAGGCACGGGTGGGCACCTCTTACGACCCTCATGAGGTGCTGAAGCTGATCACGCGGCTGCAAAACACAGATGGGTGCCTGGTGAGGTTTGACACAGACGCCTCGGGAGTGCTGACCCGCCTCTTCTGGATGTACCCAGAGCAGCAAAAACTGGCAGACTCGTGGGCTGATGTGGTGCTTCAGGACAACACATGCGAGACCAACATGTATGGGCTGCCATTCTGTGCCTTTGTGGGCATTGACGGCAATAGAAGGTACGTCACCCATGCACTTGAGGGCGTCAATAAAAAGCGATGTCCTGACTGATAGGTACATTAGTTATCAAGCGGTCCTGCCCGCGCTGCCGACGAGGACTGGTGCATAACCTTTCTTGTGTGTGTGTGTGTGTGTGTGTGTTTTGTCCTGCTGGATGAGTGAACAGCTCCGCCCTTGTGGCACAGGCTCTCATCAACCACGAGGACACCGCAGGGTTTGAGTGGGCTTTCGAGCATTTCAAGAGCGCTGCAGGAGAGCCAGAAACGTGGTTCACAGATGCCGACCCTGCTGCAGAGAATGCGGCCGAGGCGGTGTTCCCAAACGCACGCAAGTTTCGGTGGGTGCGGTGGGTGCATGTTTGTGGCCTGGTGCTCATGTCAGCCATTTTGCTCTGTGGCAAGGTCGCAAGCATGCATGGATGTGACATGAACCGGGCGACTGGCTTTGCGTGGTGTGGCATATGCGATCGTCTAGACCTTGTTTGTCGACATGGCACCGCCGTGGCGGCACACAATGTTGATGTTTGCGCTATGCTGTTGGCGCCGTACAAATCGCTGCGGCAGGTGCATCTGGCACTTGAAGGAGAACTTGACGAAAAATCTGTCACCCATACTGGGCAAACATGACTTTGATCTGCTGAAGGGTCACTTCTACCGTGCTGCCTACGCTGGCTCAGAAGCTGTGATGCACAGCCACTGGAACAGATGTATCGAGGTGCGCTCAACATGCCTGGAACGCACCACCAGTTACAGCACATCACCAGGCACAGCAATTGTGGCATACATATAGGCAGTAAATGATGGTCTTGTGTGCATTTGTATGCTGCATCATCATGGTGTGGCTGCCTGTGTGCACCTGCAGCACACTTGCGTCATCTGGCGATGACGGACACTGCTGTTGCTTTTGGATTTTGCCTCTGCAGGTTGCCCGCCGCCATGATGCCAGGCGTGGGTTGCCACCGTATGTTGATGAGGAATCCAATGACGCAGGGCCGTTGCCATCTTCCGAAAGTGGCAAAATGGAGGGTGTTGCTGGTGTCGAGGGTAAGGTGAGGTGGCGCGCATGAGGTGAACATGGGCATGTACTTGTTGCGCTTGGGCTGCGTGTTGCCCCCGCCCCGCTTGCGTCCTGCTGCGCCAGCAGCAGCGCGCGCTCCACCACCACGGCAAAGTGCGCGGCCACACGCAGCGGCGACGCGGCGCGCGGCGCCGCCAGGCATGCACGGCGGCGTCGTCTGCGTCGGCATAGAACTGTGGTAGCAGCATGGACAGGCCCCGACACCTGCGCCAGCACGTGCACGCATGCGAAGCGCAACGAGTGTGCTGCACCGCCAGAACGTGCGGCCGCGCCTGCAGCCAGCGCAGTGGTCATTCGGGTAGGGCTGCACAGCGCCGCCCCTGCCGCCGCTGTTGCGGGGTGTGGCGCCGTTTATTTATTTGCCCTGCATTTTGCTGGCTGCAGGGCAGCGTGGGTGACGGTGCCGCCTCGGGCAGCTTGGTCGGTGTATCTGCTGCCAGCTCACCCAGGGAGGCTGCCAGCTTGCCCAGTGAGCTTGCTGCCTCAGCCAGCTCGAGCAGTGGTGCCCTTGTTAATAGTGCTGGACCAGGTGCTGCAGCTGCGCTCCTCCTGGTGAGCCTTGCTGTGCTGGTATGAATCGAAGTGTGTGCAATTTAGGTATACATGCACGCATGCACCTGTATTTTTTATGTGCTTGTATACATGTATGTAACCTGTGTACATACGGTCCCCTGGGACGTGGGGCCATAGTGTAGTATTCACAATTGCGCGGGTGTTGTATAGTTTCGGCGGCGCTGAGTACTTGGGCTCAAGCTTTCGGCTCCCCTTTCTCGTTGCTGCTTGCATACTTAGTCGATGTATACATGCTCCCTACATGCGACATTTTTTGGGCCTTTCGCACCCTCAAGCGGATGATAATCAAAGTGCATGCGCTTTTGCATGTACGCATACATACATTGTACTTCGGAAGTATACGTGTGTGTGGTGATGCTGCTGGTTCACGCGACACAGGCTGACTAATTGCTGCATGTGCGACTGCGTCGCTGCCACAGCCAAGTGCTGCAGGCTGTGCCACAGATGCAGGACACATCATGGCTGGTGGTGTCACTGACTCACGAACTAAAGGACCTCGGCACGCAGAACGGTAAGACCACTGTGGCCTCTTTGCGTCACAAGTTGTTGCGCGCTATGACTGCATTGCACCCCGAGTGTGGGTTCTTGCAGTGCGTGAGTGTCCGCTGCTGGGCCCAATGCTGCAGTGTGTCTGACTCTACAGAGGGGGGGCGGCGGGGGCATTTTGATGCACTGCGCACCATTGTCTTGCGCAGGTACTTGATAAAATGGGTGTGGGCAGATCGCAAGCGCTGGGCGCTCTGCTACAGGCCAGACTGCCTGACCGTGGGCATGACTGCCACCTCACGCGTGGAGAGCATGTTCGCGAAGCTGAAGCGACTGCTGCACATGGTGGGCACCTTGACTGACCTGGAGGCGGCAGTGCGGGGGGTGGTCGCCAAGGAGGCAGTGGAAAGGCAGCAGCTGGCGCAGCCTCGCAAGCGACCAATGTGCCGCATGGATGAAGGGCAGCAGAATGTAAGTGTCATGTGCAGCGCACTGTCAGCGTGTGTGAGCGTTGAGCGTTGCCGTGCTGGACATCCACATGCCTGTGCTCGTGGGGGAGCATTTTGGCTGTCTCGTCACTGTGTTCATCGAGCCAAGCATCCTCTTCAGCCAAGCATGCTCTTGTCGACACATGTACGTACCTACTGGCAGCAAAATTGCGCACCTTATACGTGGTTTGCAATATGGTGTCTGCGCTGTTGTGGGCATGGGCACCCGCTGACCTGCCCGCTGACCTTTGCCATCTTTGTCTGGTGTGCTGCTTTTCAGGCATGGGGAGAGGTGCTGGGTGCTGCAGACGCAGCTGGCAGCATATACCTGCGGGAGTACCTACATCAGGCGACAGAGCGTGCAATCCGTTACAACGTCGCACTGCACGCTGACACTGCGACATCAGCTGCAGAGGTAACTAATGTTGTCGCAGCCTTGAAGCTGGCTCTGACTCGTCCTGCGTACAAACCGTGCCTTGAATCCTGGCACTGGTAGCATTCAGTCTGCCTGAAATCACCCGCATGACTGACATAGGTCGTCACCGGCGCCCTAGTGGCGTCTATCTGTCATGCTGACATGCCTTGATGCCCACGTGCGCACCCACAGGGCACAGCAAACAATGGCGCCAGCGTCGATGCCCCCCTGGACCTTGACCCTGATGACAATTTGGCGTGCGACTTCAGCAGCTCTGCCGTTAGCGCTGCTGCTACAGCCATCTCCACTGTGGACGGTGCTGGCCAGTGTGCCTACACCGTGCTGCGTGTGTCCATCATGACCCAGTACAGCAGCGCGCGCTCACCGAACGTGCACACACTGCTTGTCTCGGCCACTGATCCGGCCGTGCACATGTGCTCTTGCACGCTTCTCGCACGCGTGGGTCTGCCCTGCGTGCACTACCTGGCATACCTGCTCCAGGCCAAGTGCATGGGCAAATTCCACATCTCTGTGGTGCACCCGCGGTGGCTCACCGCTCCTCAGGCTACGCCAACTGCGTTCGCCAATAGCGTTCGCCTCTTGCGCACAGCTCTGACAAATGGTGGCACTGGTTCACATGGCCTCGACGGGGATTTGGCAGAGCCAGAGGTGGTGGCCACAGACAAGGTGAGCCATTTCTGTGCCTAGCATGCAAGCACACATGGACATGGTGGTGGCTTGGCTCCTGTGAGCACCGGTGGCAATATTGTGCACGTGAAAATCTACACCATGCTTACTTGGTGTCACATTGCTGCACAAAAGTGAGATGTGCACAAGGAGGGCTTCACATTGTAAGTTACATATCACAGCCCTGCATGGACTATGCATTGTTAAAGTGCCTAGACTAGGTGATGCCATTGAAAATTCCCTGTTACTTCAGCGTATGGAGCGACCAATTTTTTATCATCACTGACGAGCCCCCCCCTGCCCGCCTGTGTGTGGCCTTTGGCGGTGTTACAGAGATACATACAGAAACGGATATACAGCGACTGGGCCGCGATGGGCAAGCACTGGGGATCACTGATTTCACGCACACTGAGCGCCACCGATGCGGATCGGCTGCAACAGCAGCTTACTGTGCTGGTCAACGCAGCTGTGCTTGGCCAGCAAGGGCAGTCTATGCAGCAGCAGGTGCAGGCGCCACTAGCTGTGCGCAGGCCCAACCAGAAGCGCGCTTTGAAGGCGCGCGCTACTTCATGCACAGAAAACAGGCGCAACAACAAGAAAAGCAAGCCGTGCTAGCGGTGCAGTGCACTACATTACTGCAGTGTGGCATCACAGCCTCTCTTGCATCCACCGCGATCCCAGCTTTTGAGCCTTTGTCTATTGCATATGTAGTGCCATGTTGTATACATACTCATCAATATATACGTAAATCGCTCCTAGACGGGTTTACATACATGTTGTAGTGCATGCACCTGTGTGCGTATCGCCTTTCGGGTGCTTCATGTGCACAATGGATACACCAAGGAACCATCTGACTTCTCATGTACAACGGTTTTATTGGTTTTGTTGGTTTGCGTGCACGTGCACATGCGGCAACTTTGCATGAGCTTGCTAATGCGCATGCTGCGCATTAACTGTGGTGCTACTGTGGAACTCTGCGCGTGCAATCGCAAGCACACACACACATGCAGGTACAGTTCTGCTTACAAACGTGTGCATACCACCTAGTTGCCTGTCACCCAATGAAAAGTTTGTGTCCATTCATTGCCCTGGCACCCAGATCAGGGTAGCCTGACACCCTTAACGAACGGAAATGCGCTGCAACTGCAGCAGTGTGCCAATAAAATATGTACCTCACCGGCGGCGGGCGCGCACCGTCCGCTGCAGCAGCCGCCGCCGCCGCCTCTGGCTGCGAGAAGCGCGCGTCGCGCATGCGCCGCCGCCTACAGGCGCCGTTGCCGCCAACGGGCGGGGCACACACCGTCGAGCGCGCCACCTGCCGCGGCCACTGCCACGGTCGGCAGCGCTGTCGCGCGCGCCGTTGTGCGCGCCGTCGTGTCGGCGCCTGCTCTGTCCCCCGCTGCAGTGCGCGCGTGCCGCCTCCGGGGCGGGCGTGCGCTGCAGCGCGCCTGCGCTCGGGCGGGGTGGGCACCGCCGCGCACCACCCCGCGCACTACCAGCGCCAGCACCGCCCGCTTCTGCCACTGCCGCCACGCGGGCCCGCCGTGGAAGCGGACACCGCCGTCCCTGCCGCCCCTGTGCCTGCCACCTCCGCCACCCCTGCCGCCGCCGCAACGGGCGAGACCAGTGCGGATGCGGCGACTGCGGAGCCTGCAGACGCCGCCGCCGCCGCCGCCCCATCCGCCCCAGCGCCTGCCACCACCCCCTCTGCCGCCGCCACGCCAGGCGAGACCAGTGCTGCCGCAGCCGTGGCCGGCAGCGCTGTCGCGCTGCGCACGGTCATGCGCAGGTGCCGCCGCCGCTACATGCGGGCGGGCACTTGCCATCGCGCACACTTGCCGCCGTACCGTCAGCGAGGGGCATGCACCACGCACAGCGTACACGGGCGTCGCCGCCTCTGCCGGCGGGGGCGCGCAGTCGTGTGCACCAGGAGTTGTAGAATTTGACTTGCCTCGTGTCATGTCTATGGTTGGCTTTTTTCTGGGGCTTTTATCTCCCTTTATTTTCTAGGATGATGCGCATGGTGCAAGCTCCAACTGCCACTACGTCGGATTCCTACGGCTTTATTTCTCCTATCCGCGCTGCAAGGCTGGAGGGAGCAGCATGCTGACCCTAAGTACTGCTGCTGCTACGCTGCTGCTATGCTCAGGTGCTCGCGTGGGCCACTGTGGGGCAGTGGTGCACCAGATGCCGCCCTCCGCAGCCGCCCTCCGCAGCCGCATACTGCGTCATTACCACGCCGCACATGCTGATGGCAGGAGGCGATGCGCGGGCAGCACAGCACCACCGCGGGCCTGCTCACTACGGTTTCAAGATCGACAACATCTGCTGCGCCCTTCGCACCTTGTGCATTGTGTGGCCTGCTCCGCCGCTGTGGCGCTGGACGCTGGCTGCTGAGCCTCCAGTGTGTTCCGCGATGGCAGTTTGAGCTTGCACCATGCGCACCTGTGGCAGACCAGCCCCGTGCAGCCAGCCCCGCTGTGGCTCACGCCCCTGGCGGCTTGCGACCTGCGAGCCCCGTGGCACGAGTGCTGGCTGCTGCGTGGTGGTGTCGCAAGATGCCTGCGCCTACATACCGCTGTGCCTCTCGCAGTGCGGTGCCCACAGGCGCTTACCAGGCGCGCGACTGCTGCGCAGGCGCATCCATGTGGAGCGTTCATGAATTTGTGGTGCACGCATGCTGAGCAGGGGGGGGGGGTGCATCGAAGCATGCAGGGGGGGGGGTGCATTAAGCCATTCTACGCAGGACGGGGCTGCGAGCTGCGCTCGCAGAACTGTCGCGACAACAAGTTCAACAACATTTTGAAGTGCGTCCGCCAAGTTCAACAACAGAGGGTGCGCATGCTGGTCGACGTCCTGCACACTCTGTGCAAGACAGCAGGTTGCGCATGGCTGCAGCGTGGGCTGCTTCCAGCGCACGGCTGCAGACAGTGCGTCGGCTGCCGCTGCTGCTCAACGGCTGGTCTGGCGCATTTGGCTGGCGCCCTTGGCTCAGATATCTACATCAGCGCCAGCGGCTCGCACATCAGCATGGCGAAGGGCAACATGTCGGTGGAGGCTGGCGGGGGCTTCACACCACGGCGGCGGCCTGTTTGGAGGCGGGCGAGCGGAGCACGGAGCCGGCTGGTGGCGGGGCCAGCACCCCTGAGTCATTGCAGGCGCTAGCGGCCATATCGCTAGAGGCGGGCGAGCAGAGCAGTCAGCCTGGTGAGGACAACACCCCTGAGTCGTTGCGGGTTCTGTGGCAGCTTCAGCAGTCGCAGGAGCAGCAGCAGGGGCAGGAGCAGCAGCAGCAGCAACACCGGCAGGCGCAGCAGCAACAACGACAGGCGCAGCAGCAGCAGCAGAAGCAGCACCACGGTCAGCAGCAACAGCAGCGGCGACAGGGGCAGCCGCAGCAACAGCATCGACGACAGGGGCAGCAGCAGCAACAGCAGCAGCAGGGCCAGCAGCCGCAGCCGCGGCAGCAGCAACATGGCCGGCAGCAGCAGCAGCAGCAGCCACAAAAGGGGCAAGCAGGTGGGGCCCATGCGCAGTTAATTATGCGCATCTGGCTCCTGGGTCAGCAGCGGAAGTGGCGGGAGGTGCTGCGGCTGACCATAGATGCGCCAGCCCAGGGCAGCCTGGAGACCAGCACTCCTGTGCTGAAGGCTGCACTGCTGGCTATGGGCAGATGCGGCAGGCGCAATGAAGCCATGCGGCTGCTGGAGCACCTGGAGGAGCAGCAGCAACGGCCGGCGTCAACACCTGCCTACAACGGCGTCATCAACGCGTATGCCTGCCGCGGCGACTGGCAGGGCGCCAGCCGCGTTTTGGAGCGAATGCGGGGCAAAGGAGTGTGCCCAGATGTCGTCTCATTCAACTCGGCTATCAAGGCCTGCATTCCACAGCGGCGGGTGGTGGAGGCGCATGGTTTGCTGCAGCAGTGCCTTGCTGCCGACGTGAAGCCTGACGCCTTCACGTACAACACGCTGATGACCTTACACGCCCAGTCAGGTGATGTGCCTGCAGTGCTGGAGTTTATGCAGCAGGCGCGGACGGCCGGGCTTAAGCTGGACGTGGTCTCATACACTGCGGCCGCAGGCGTGTGCAGCAAAGCGGAACCGGCCGCCTGGGAGACAGCGCTGCACATCTGGGGCGACATGCAGGCAGCAGGTGTAATACCAGACGAAGAGACATGGCACCACCTGCTCGATTCCCTTGGCCGGGGGCAGCAGCTGGAGCTGATGATGGAGCAGCTGGAGGCCATGCAGGACGCGGGATGCACACCCGATGCCTTCACCTATAAGGTACTCATTAACGGCTTTGCGTTGGCCGGCGACCCTCGGCAGGCGCAGGCGCTGTTTGATAAAGCGGTGCGTGCCCGTGTCACGCCGACAAAGCAAATGTATGTTGCGCTGAGCAGAGCGTATGCCACTGCTGGCGATGCTGCGGGCGCCAAGCGCATCTTGGACCAGGCACACTATGGTAAGCGCCACAATAGGAGTGCAACAGCGTAGTGCAGGCGTACCGCAATGCTGGCGATGCCGATAGCGCGCAGGCAGGGGCTGCGTGTACGCGCAAGAGCGGCATCAAGCCTGCTGGCGTTGCAATGCGTTGCACAACATGCTGAAAGCATGCACTTGCGAGTGCGACACATGCCGTACGCTGGTCAATCACACGCACGATGGGCAAGGGTGCAGCCAGCGGAGACTGCTAGTGTGTGCGCTGAATGCCCTGGTGTTTGCTTTGTCTTTTGTGCTGCCTTTGAGTCCATGTGTTCTAAACAGTGCACCACAAAGCGCGCGCGCATGCTTTGGTCCACGTGCGGGGTGTCTGCTGTGGTTGGTGGTGGCACGGAGCACATGCGTCCGGTGTGCCTATGACATGCTTGAATGCATCATGCGACAGCTGCAGCATTTGCGATGATGATGATGCCGCACGCTTCTGTGTGTTTAAAATAGGGATGCCACGAAACGTATATGAGCGAGCCATATACGCTGTATACGGTCCGTATATACGCCCATAGTTCACTTCCATACCAGCACTGAGCACCAGACATCACTCCTACACGCCTGTGCCAAGCTGTTGGTATCACTAGTTTTCTCAGCGTTAGCCATGTACGCGGTATATACGGACCGTATACAGCGTGTATGGCTCGCTCATATACGTTTCGTCGCAACCCTAGTTCGCCGATGGTGTTACTTCACGTTGCTACTTCAAGTCTGTATTTCAAGTTCGCAAAACTCCCAACTGTGAAAAACTGTGAAAAGCAAAGAAGCGGCGGCTGGTGCCCCCGCCTGATCAAGCCAGGCAGAGGTCTGCTCTCAGGGGCGGTGTGACGGAGCAGGCACTCACTCGTGGCGCGGGCAGGTGACGCCAGCAACATGGCCAAGCCGAAGTCACCAGGGGCTTAGGATGCCAAGGTGTTCGATTGCGTGTGCCTGCTTTGTCAGCAGGAGCAGCGCACACCGCTAGCTCGCTAGCGGCAACAGGGGCGGCAGCATTAGGTGTCGCATCATCGTATTCCGCTGCACCTGCACTGGAGCAGCAGCAGCAGCAGCACCAACGACCGCTGCAGCGGCAGGAGCAGCAGCGGGCGGCAATTGCTATTTCTGCTAGTGCTGCGGTGGGCGCGGCAGCAGCAGCGGCATCACTAGGAGCAGCGCGTCGTCAGCAACGCTGACGCCCAGGCGGTGAAGGCCTGCAGGTTCCTGGGGCTATGATCTTCCCCCTCTCGCCCCCCCACCACAGCAGCAGGCCCCCACTCACCGCCCAGGAGGTCTGGGCGCTGGCCCGCCAGCGCAGCGACCGAGGCCAGCGCCTGCTCTCCCGCCTGAGCCTGTCGCGAGCCGCACTTGAAGTGTCTGCACTTGAAGTTGGAAAGGCCTTACGCGCAGCCGACAGCAGGCTTCTGGAGCCGTGGCTGCAGTGGCTGAGGGAAGGGGGGTCTAGCGTCCGGAGCGCCACGTGGCGCCGCGCGTGGGCCTCCTTTCGCCCGCGCACCAATGGGGACCTGCGCTTCCTGCCGTCCGACGCTGCCCAATCAGAAATCGTCTTTCTGCACGAGCCGCGGGACGACTGTTACAGCGGTTACACAGATGCGGCCGCAGAGGCACGAGCGCTGGCGGTGCAGGTGCCGGTGAGCTGCGTTGGTGGTGATGGCGGCGGCGGCGGCGGCGGCGGCGGCGGGGAGGGGGCTGGCGAGGGGAAAGGGGGAGGGGCGGGGCGCACTGCACCTGCAACAGTTCGTGCGGGGTAAGCGCGTGTTGTCTTGTTTTTTGTGTGCGTACCGCAGCTGCTGAAGAGGTGAAGCGCATACAGCTACTGCTTGGTGCCCGCCTGCTACTAGTAGTGTGAAAATGGGGGGGTGATGTGTTGTGCTGGCAGGATGCGCTCATCGGCAACATGCGCGGGCCGCAGCAGCTTAGCGGTGGCAAGCGCCGCATATGATGCTATTACTGCGCACATAGGCGCGCGGCTTGCAGCGGTGTCATGTGCAGGTGCACTTGCTGCAATCCTTCCCCTCCACCACCGCGCCACAATACACAGGGATGTTGTGACCACTGAGAGAGGTGCACCCCAGGTGCTGGCACATCTCCCTCCATCCGAGGGGAAGCCCCCCCCTATCACCCCCTTCCCCCTTACTGCCCGATCTAGCAGGTGCCCACACCTGGCTAGCACAGGCGCGCCCGCGGTAAAAAATCCGGGAAGAGGGGCATGCCCCAGCAAATTTTGCAGATGTGGCACCCAAAATCAATTTTTTTAACAGCTGTGTGCCTGCCGGCTGCCCCCTGCTGCTGTGCATGCGCTGCAGGGACGTGCTGTGCCTTCAGCGCAGCCGCATTGAGGGTGAGACTGTCTGCGGCAGCAACGCCGCTGCCAGGTCGCCGCCGCTGTGGCTGCGGGTGGAGGTGGTGTCCGTGCGGGATGAGTGCGTGCTGCTGAGCAGGAGGTGTGGGGAGTGGGGCAAGCCTCTGCAGGGGAGCGACGGCAGGTGAAACCGCCAAATGTTCGGTTGATCCGTTACCACAAAGTGCCTGAGTAGATTAGCTGGATCAGTACCTTGATAATTGTTGCTGGTGGCTCCTGAAGCCCCGTCCCATTTCTGTGCGTTGCCAGCTGTAGTAAACACCACAGTAAACCACAGAAAACAGCGGGGGGTGGGGTGTGCCTCTGCAGGGGAGCGACGGCAGGTGGAACCGCCAAATGTTCGGCTGGGCGGTTACCATCCGATGCTTGCATAGTTGGCTGGACCAAAAACCTTGGAAATCCTCTTTGGTGGCTGCGAGAGTGAAAGACCGCCACCCTGGCTGTTGTACTTCTGAGCTGAAGTACATTGTGAGCTATCCCCGCCGGAATAAATACATCATTCCTAGCTGCTGTGTCAAGCGCGACTTCAATGGGGCTCAGTGCTGCAACAAAATGCAGCACGTCGTCACAGCTTGTATGGATTTGTTTGGACACCGAGTAGTGTAGTCCGCTGAGGAGCGGGGGTAGGTAGCGTGTGGTTGAGCACACCCGCAGCTGGTGTGCAGTGTTGCATGTCATTCCGGCTGTATGCGGCAGAGACTGATGATGTCGTTTTTTTGGGCAGGTGCGCCACACGTGTGTGCACCCGTGCCGCTGGTGGTGTTTCGGGGTCAGCTGCGTGCTGCTGAGCAGGTACTGCAGTTAGTACGGCACCTCCAGCGAGAGCTCGTGTGCAGAGTTTGGGGCACGGAAAACCAGCAGCTAGCAAAGTGTGCAGCCACACATCTTGCGAGGACATACATACTTCAAGTATTTACTTGAAGTACATACTTTGAAGTATGTATACATGTACATGGTGCACCTGCATGGCGCATACATTGCGTGATCGGCGTGTTGGCGAGCTGGGACTGTAATTGGCATGCACACGCAGTGCGCGGTGACACTGACAGGAGCCGCTGTGCAGCATCCACACGTGGCAAGTGCCTAGCACGGCAGCTTGCAACCGTGTGTGGCGGAGGTGGGACTTCTAGTGTTGTGTGCGCTTGCATGCGGTAGTCAGCACTTGATCCGCCAACCCAATCACACAACTACTTTCAATCATCATGAAGTGGCACACACTGCCTGGTGGATACCCTCATAAACAACCCCCATACCTGGTAACCACCCAAACCACAAACGCCAAACACTGCCTCGCTGTGACCCTCCCCGCCTCTCCTCCCCGCTCCCTCTTACTCTCCCGCACTACCTTCGCCAGCAGCGGCGCCGGCTTCCATGGCCTGGTGGAAGTGCCCCTGGCCCGCCTGCCCGGCGCCCTCGTCCTGCGCCCCTCCCCTCCCGACCAATCAGAGGCCGCCACCTCACCACACCTAAACAGTGATGCGCCTGTTGTGGAGAGTTGGGAGGCCATGGTGCTGCCGACGCTGAGCGCTGAGTGGGGACTGCAGACGCTGGCTGCAATGGTCGAGGAAGATGGGCGGCTGGGAGTGCCAGACTGCCTGGCGTCGCGTGCCACGGGGGGCGGCGCAGCGGAGCTGGAGGTGCGTTGTACTGTCATACCCGAGTAGGAGTACCCAAGTACCTCTGAGTAGGTACTCAGCCGCA
Organism: Ophiocytium majus; assembly: GCA_032358315.1. Taxonomy (NCBI): domain Eukaryota; class Xanthophyceae; order Mischococcales; family Ophiocytiaceae; genus Ophiocytium; species Ophiocytium majus. Next base: position 110 of record JAULBY010026839.1, on the reverse strand, counting down.
CAGGAGCGCCGGACTGCCTGGCGTCGCGTGCCGCGGGGGGCGGCGCAGCGGAGCTGGAGGTGCGTTGTACTGTCATACCCGAGTAGGAGTACCCAAGTACCTCTGAGTAG
>JAULBY010026828.1:0-16836 GCA_032358315.1 Ophiocytium majus | reverse complement strand
GAGAGGCGAGCGGGGCGTCCGAGTGGGCAGGCCGGCCCGCCATAGGATACACCGCCGTCTGGAGTCCCTACCTCATGACTCTGACATGGCGGCCCATTGCCCACCTGGGTGCTGTCTCCAGTCAAATGCATGCGCACCTGTAGGCCTGTCCCAAGCGGACTGCCATACATTGCACTCGCGATTTACTTTGCTTTGATTTAGTGCGGTATGCGGTTCAATGCGGGGTACAGGGACCTGTCACAGACGGCATGCTTCTATACAAACAAATACATAATGCCCCATTTAGTGCGGGTCTTGCTTTAGTGCGGGGTGCTACGGGGGGTGCGCTACCCCGCACTACATCGCGAGTGCACTGTAACCGCACATGGGCGCCAGAAATGACCGCATGTGCGCGCACACATGTGATCGCTTCTGCCACCGCTTTCAATGACGGTGAGGCAGCAAACTAAGCCAGCATGCCACACTGCACACACCTGTGCGCATGTCCTGGGCAGTTCAACCAGGGACGAGTTCAAAAATGCAAGTATACCGCCGAAACCGCGCTCGCCAAAGCAAGCTGCGGCAGAGAAGCACCACAACCAGGTGCGGCGCGAGCAACTGCCAGACAGGCAGCACAGGCACACATAAGACAGACGTGCGAAGCGCCACACGCAAAAACCACGCACACGCAAAACCCGTGCATTCGCTGCAGCTGTAAGCGCCGCGCCGCATGCTGGCCCTGCTGCGGGCACTGCACAGCTGCCCGGGTCAGGCAGCCGCAGGTGATTTGCAGGGCTTGTCCGCCTACGGTGTGTGGTGCTGGGGCAGGCTGCTGCTGAGCACTCCCTGCCGCCGCTGCTACTGTAGTGCCGCTGGGCTATGAGTGCCAGTGCTCAGCAGCTGGTGCTGTTCCTCTAGCGGCGGTGCTTGAGACACAGTCACCGACAAAACATGCAAGGCCGCCCCTGCAGCAGCAGCGCACTGAAGGCATAGGCCCTGGCCTGCCCCCCCGCCCTTCCCGTGTGCAACTGCCTGCCCGGTCCCCCCGTGCTGTGCACGCTGCCAGCAGCAGCAGTGGCGGCTGCCCACCACAAAATGGGATTTGCTCAGCACGAGCTGCCGAGCTGCCGTGCTCAGCAGGGGGGCAGTTGCGTGCACAGCTAGTGGCGGCACTCGCGGTACTGCGGGGCAGTGGCACACTGGGCAGGCAGTGGCGCACACGGCGTGGACATGGCTGCACGTGTGACTGGTGGGCGGCAGCGGTCGGGTGGCCCGTTCGTGACAGTTTCGCGACAGTTACGAGTCCACGGCGCTGCGCTCCATGGTGACGGCCTCGTACATGATGGCGAGCTTCTCCTTCTTGAGCAGGCGCTCCCTGAACTCCACAAAGGCGCGGCTCACTTGCTGCGGCGGCAGAAGCAGCGGCGCACCGGACACACCAAGCAGGGTCAGAAAGGGGGCGCGCTGGCGTCAGCGGGTGTGTGCTAAGCAGGTTTTGCAGCCTTGGTGGCAGGATTGTTGCAGCACCCGAGGTCGAGGTGTGCAACGTAGGAGAGCATGGTGTAAAGCGGTTCCTGGCATGTGCTGTGATGTCGAACTGTACCATGAATGGTATTCGTGAAGCACAAGTGAACGCATGGCTCTGTGCACCTAGTTGCAACCTCAGCAGTTTGCCCGCCTAGCTGCAAACTAAGGTAAGGGCACACCACAACCGGTAGATAGCTTTGCTATTTGCACTTGTGTGGGCGTGCAACGACCCAGGTACATTGATTTCGGGAGGTAACAGCCAACCGGCCTTAAAACGTACCCACATAAAGACATGCCCATAGTTGTGCACTGTCCGCAACAAGTTAGTGTGGCAACCACGTTGGCCTGAACAGTAGCTAGTGCCACGTGCCAAACACGTACTTCTGAAGTACATATACAGTAGTACTACTGTAGTATATATATAGAAGTTCAATCCCAGCATGCAGAGGGCACATCCTCAAGCGTACAACACTGCCTCCCGCAAAGTCTACACCTGCCGCCGACGCGGCCTTGGCATGGCAAGCAAGGGCCAGCGCAACAGCATTTGCAATGCGGGGACGCAGGGCACTTGCCTCCACGTCCTCCAGGCGCGACATGGCGGCGACGCAGCGCAGCGCACTGCGCACGAGGTCGTTGGCGCGCTCAACCTCCGTGCCCACCTGCTCAGCAGAAGGAAGGCAACACAAACGCACGCCATGGGAGCCCGTGCGCTTTTGGTCAGCAGCAGCAGCTACAACCCAAGAGTACAGGCGGTGCAGTGAGCGTGCGGCAACGACGCAGAAGCGCTGGCTAAGGTGTTATGCAGTGATACCCGAAAAACCAGCACATGCACTGCACACGGGCGTTCGCTTGGCAGGTTGAAACAGCCATGCCACGGCAGCAGTTCAGGGTCAGGAGCGTTCGGGGTTGCTGTTCACGTTTTCATCCGTGGGTGCATGCAATCTACGGGCATAGATAGTGATGGGTCACGGCGTATAACGTATTTTATGCATTATACAAAATACGGCGTATTTCTACGCCCAAAAACGCGATATACGGTGTATTTGCCGCATGTATACATACGTTCATCCGTATACGTTACACGGCGTATTTCACATATGTTATACGGCGTATAATGCGAAAAGTATACGCTGTGGCCCATCACTAGGCATAGAAGTGCTCACCGAGGACTCCTTGGTCTGCTTGTTGCAGGCCTTCTCGAGCGGGGGGATGATGGAGTCCATGCTGTTCAGAACCGCGCCCGGTCTGGTGCGCAGCAGATAACAGGCGCAGTTGAAACAACGCACAACTGGGCGTGGCGTCAGCATTCACGCACGGCATCTTTGCACAGGCGGTCAGGCCGTCATAGATAGCACTGAGAACTTCAACAGAAGCTTCCGGGCAACGGAGCAGTTGCAGCTGTGCAGGCGGCGTACCCTGAAATGGCTGAGTCAACACGCACACAGGGCGTCGCACACCAATGGCAGCACACACACCCGGCTTGTGGCAGCACCACGCACGCAAGACTCGTTGGTATTGCACTCGCCAGCATACTTAGCCCGCAAGAGTAGTGGACGACCAGTATAGGGTGTGTGTCGCTTGCAGTTCGGCAGGTGGATAAATGCCCAGCCTTCCACCGCCCCAGCACGCGTGCGCTTGCAGCAGCTGCCTTGCTCCCGCAGAAAGTGAGCGGCGGCCAACTACCGTGCTTGCAAAATACTGAGCAGCAACCGCAACGAGCCCTTTTGCCTCAGCCACGGCCACACTCGATGCTGGCAAACCTCATTACTTTTCTTGCACACTCACCGCAGGTCACAGAGCTTGGCAAGAATCTGGTGGCACAGCGTCTGCACGTCTGGTTTGGAGTCGCCGAGTCCCTGCGCGAGGTGCGGCATGAGCTTGCCCTCGTCGAGCCGCTCCGGCATGGTGTCGAGTATGGTGTCGATGCACACCAGCGCCGCCTGCGCACACAACAGTTGCCACGTTGTGTTGACATGTGTGTGGCAGGTGGTATGTGTATGTACTTCTGAAGTACACGTGATGTGCACTGGTGGCATTTATATAGCATGGTGTCGCGCATGGTGTCGATGCACACCAGCGCCGCCTGCGCACACAACAGCTGCCCCAGTGTGTGAGTGACGGGCCTGGTCATGGGTACACGAAACCGCCCGTGTCTGGTGGCATACTTCGAAGTATGTACCCGGGTACTACTAGTGGTATGTATGCTTCCGTAATACACACAATACACTGGTGCTGGATGCACTGGTGGTATTGCGTACTTGAAATATCGTTATGCTTCTCCGAACGACTCAACACTACATCTACATACATGCGCTGTGCGACAGGTAGCGGGCATGCGCCCATGAATGCTACCCAGGCGAGTTAGCTTACAAGCTGGGGTACGGCTGGCGCCACACGCGGGCGCCCAGCGTGCCTGGTCGCGGTGGGACCTGGGTGGGTTACGTAGCAGCAGCGCCTCGGGCATACCCCAGGCTGCCCACACAGACTAGGCACAAGCACTGGAATGTCGACACTTGACACACGCAAATTTCTGACCACATGCACCCTTACAATTCCCATAGCTGGGGTTAGTCAATGGCTTGACTGTGCGGGTGGTACTGTCAGACCTCCGGCACGCATGTAACTGCGCCGGCTGTGTGCATGATAAGACATGCTTCTACTTAAAGTACATGCGCATGTGAGTTAAGCACCAGCTGGAGTGTGGTGGAAGAATTGGCAGGGAAGGGGTGTGGCGCCGCAAACGAGCGCGTGTGTGTGGTTCCAGCACCCGCAGAGGTGTGGAAATGTATCTGAGCAGGCGCACCTTGCGAAGCGGCTCGGCGTCATCAACACGGTGCTTGAAGGGGCCCAGGTCCACCACGCGCTCCATCTTCAACTCCACCTGCTCAGCACACGGCCCACAGAGTATACAGGATTATTTGATTTAATCAGAACAAATCCACCACGCTAAAGGGTACGGGTTACAGCGCCGCAGTAAGCAGCAAACACTGGTGCTGCCGCAGCAAGCGCCGCCTTATGATGTTGTCGCCAACTTGAACTTCAATTCTTCGTGCCGCCTGCAACTGCTCGGCGGCAGCAGCTTAGGACAGGGGCTCACTATCTCAAAGTGCACGGGCGTGACGACGTCGCACAGGACGTCCGCCCCTAACTTCAACTTTGACTTCAAAGTGCATGACACAGGGCTGAAGAAGCCCCATGGTTGTCACCAACTTCAACTTAAGCTCTCAATGCTGCTCAGCGGCAGGGCTCACCGTCTCGAAGAGCACGGGCGTGATGACGTCGGACAGGAGGTCCGCCACGAGCGCGGGCTGGTGGTGGATGGCAGCGTTGCTCAGCAGCAGCGCGGCGCGCCGCACGTCCAGGTCCTCGTCCTTGAGCATCTCCAGGAACGCACGCATGTTGGGCGCGAGCGTTGCGCACGGCGCGTCGCCCGCCATGCAGTGCTGAGCAGCAGAGGGGGGGGGGGAGGGGGCTGTTGTATCAGCTGTGGCACACATGTCAGTGGGTGTTTGTGGTGGTGGCCGGGAGGGTGGGGGCGGGCAAAGGGGCAGCATGCCTCGCGGCGTGCGCGCAGCATGCCTCGCGGCGTGCGCGATGCATGCCTCGCGGCGTGCGCGATGGCGTGGTGGCGCACGGCTGCACTGACATTAGGCGCGCAGTGGCGACGGTGATGCACGCACGCAGCTACTTCGGCACACCACACCATGTTGCGCTGCAAGCTCATTACAGCATTCGCAAATGTACATGCGCTGCGGCGGCACTGACCTTGAGCGCGGTGGCGACGGTCCAGCGCGCGAGTGTGTCGGGCGGCTCGCGCCCGGGCGCCTTGGCAAGCGAGTCCTGCAGGGCTGGCACCACACGCGCTGCGTGCATGGTCGCCAGTGCGCCCAGGCAAGCGGCAACCTGCGGAGTGCGTGCACCAGCAGCCGCGGCGGCAGCAGCGGCGGCAGCGGCATTGCGTGTTGGTGTGGGTTGATGACAATTACGGTCGCCGCAGCAGGGGCGGCAGCAGCGGCGGCAGTGGCGGTGTGTGTTGGCGAGGGGTGGCGCTGGTTGCGGCCGTCAAGGGTGCGGCGGTGGGAGTGGCGGTGGCGCTGGCGGTGTGGGCGTTGTGTGTGGGGGTGTGTTTGGTAACGAACATGCTGTAAGGGTCTTTCTGTAGTGATGGGCAGTGCTCAAAGGGGTGCGCCTGTGGCCGCCATGGAAGTGGCAGTGGTGCATGAGCTGCACGCACTCGCCATGCTCCGCGTCGCTTTGAGCAGCACCATGTGCAGTGGGGGCTATTTACATGTTGGTTTCCTGCTTCTGAGCGGCACAACAAAACACAGACATGCGCGGAGCATCCACAAGGGGGGGAATGCTGGGCACTGGCGCTTGCCATCTCGCTCGCGCGTGCTGGAGGGCCCCTGCTTCCCATCCAAGCAGTGCACACATGAGCAGGGTGCACCGACACCACGTGTCTGCAATACTGACAGCAGTCACCATGTTGTGCACGCCTTCCTCTGTGATGTACCTCCAGTGTGTAAGCACTGTTTGGCGAATAACACGTTCAAATGAACGTATTTACAGGTACTTCAAACACGCTGTGCACCGCGCGTCTCTGAGCATAGACATGTGTAGCAACACGCCATAGTTTGTACTACAATATATTTTAAACGTTACACACCGTGACCCATCACTACCCACCATGTTGCGCACGCCCTCCTCCGGGCTCTGGCAGTGCCTGAAGAGGTGCGGCAGGACCTGGTCCAGCGCCGCTGAGAAGTCCAGCGGCGGGCGCGCGCGCGCGTGGCACAGGATCACCTGTGTTTTTTGGCCCCACAAACACACAATGAGGCAGCGCACGAGAGGTGAACGCGTGGGCGGCCGCAGCTTAGCGGACAGGGGCAGCGCAGGTGCCGATTTAGCCCCGTAACACACGGCATGGCAGCGCACAAGCGTTGAGCACACAGCTGGCCGCAGGTTGGCTTGTGGACAGGGGCGGCGCAGGTGCCGGCTGGCATGCAGGTGCCTGAAAGTGCGTGTGGGGTGCGGCAGCGACTGTGTTTTTAGCACACGGTGCGGGTGATTTGGCGCGGCTGCTGAGCACAGCGCCGCTGAGCGCGCCAGCTGCTGAGCACAGCGCTGCTGAGCGCGCCAGCTGCTGAGCACAGCGCCGCTCAGTGCGCAGCTGCTGAGCACGGCGCCGCTGAGCACGCCAGCTGCTGAGCATGGCGCCGCTGAGTGCACCGGCAGCTCAGCGCGCCTCCTGAGCGCTGAGCAGCAGGCCCTCTGCTGCTGAGCGCAGCACCGCTGAGTGCGCCAACTGCTGAGCATGCTCAACTCCTTCAGTGCGCTGAGCAGCAGGCCCGTAGCTGCTAGCACCGCGCCATGAGTGTGCCAACTGCTGAGCATGCCAGCGCTCATGCGCACTGTGCAGCAGGCCCGCTGCTGCTGAGCACAGCGCCGCTGAGCGCGCATCGACCGCTGAGCACGCTCACCTCCTTCAGTGCGCTGAGCAGCAGGTACTGGTGGCGCGTGGTCTCGAGGGCGTCCAGCACCACGGGCAGGTACACATCGCGTGAGCCAACGGCGAGGCGCCCGAGTGCGTACGCCGCGGCCGTGCGAGCCTCCTCCCCTGCATCTGCGTCATCAAAGGTGCCCTGCAGCAGCGCCAGCGGCAGCAGCAGCAGCAGCAGCGGCGTTTCAGTACGCTGCATAGCAGCACCCCATTGAGCTCTGGCACGTTGCTGAGAGCCAGAAGAGTTGCGAGCTGAACCACAGTTCACAGTTTGCAAACAGTTCGGGGCAGCAACTCACCAACAGCAGCTCCTGGAGCTCTGGCACGTTGCTGAGGGCCACAGGGGTAGTAGCTGCACGAAAGTTCACAGTTCGCACACAGTTCTGGGCAGCGACTCAGCAGCAGCAGCTCCTTGGGGTCTGGCACCTTGCTGAAGTGTGCAAGCTACATGACAGTTAACAGTTCGTCAACAGTGCGGGGCGGCGACTCACCAGCAGCAGCTCCTTTGAGCTGTGGCACCTTGCGTAGGTCCACAAGGGTACAGAGCAGAGGTAAAAAATTGCAAGACAGTTCACAGTTCGTCAACAGTTCATGGCAGCGACTCACCAGCAGCAGCTCCTTGAGGTCTGGCACCTTGCTCAGGTCCGCCAGGGTTGCCAGCTCGGCCAGCGCCAGCAGCGCCAGGTGGCGCCGCGCGGGGTCGAGCCCGCGCGCGTCGCGCAGCAGGCCCAGCACCGTCGCAGCCCTGCAGCACATATAGGGGAAATCATGTGGGTTCAATAGCAAAAGCAGGTCGAGCCCGCGCGCGTCGCGCAGCAGGCCCAGCACCGTCGCAGCCCTGCAGCACAGGTAGGGGAAGTTATGTGGTTTCAATAGCAAACACAGGCGGCGCAGCGCGCGGGGCTGGGCCCGCACGCGCCGCGCAACAGGCGCAGCACCGCCGCAGCCGTGTAGTACAGTACGTGTAGGCAGTACGTGTAGGGGAATTTATGTGGTTTCAATAGCAAAAACAGGTGGCGCAGCGCGCGGGGTCGGGCCCGCACGCGCTGCGCAGCAGGCCTAGCACATGTTATGTGGTTTGGCTAGTCAACAGATGCCAGCAGCGCGTGCTGGCAGCACAGTGCGTGCCGCGGCAAGCGAGGGGCGGGGGTGCTGTGGCGCTGCTGGGTCGTAGTACAACGCAGGCGCGTGTGATGTAGGGGAAACTATGTGGTTTCAATAGTGGAAACACACCAGCGGAGCATGGTCGGCAAGGAAGGCCTAATGCCGATGCTGGCAGTGCAAGTTGCACTGCGGCATGGGATGGGTGAGACTGCTGTGGGGCGCTGCTGGGTTGTGCGCACACCAGCTCACTGCAAGGCTTGCGGGGGTGGAGGTGTGACCTACAATATTACTACTGTAATAGCGATACCACGGCAGTACTTCAGAAGTAAATGGTACAAAACAATTCAGGGGCAGCGGCGGACACCTCAGGATTTTCAGATACGTGGTCGTCACCGCGCGCGCTGAGTGTGCGCGGGCTATGAAACTTGGGTATATGTATTGGTCATCACAGGTGTCCGCCGCACAACTTGAAGTAACACACTTGAAGTGCGATATGCATGGGGGCTTGTGAAGTAGCACACTTGAGGTACGATACATGAGCATTACACACATGGCTGCAAAACAGGCTCAGCTCGGCCGACAGCACAAAATGTGTGCGCTGTGGCGCTGCAACACCAGCAGCATCGGGGTTTTGCACCAGTCAAACTACATGACTATGGTATCTATACTTCTTCGAAGTGTATGGTACATGTATAATGTGTGACAAGTGGAGGCGGCGGTACCTCAGGATTTTCAGTTCATGGTCGTCACAGCACGCGCTTGAGTGTGTGCGGCTACGAAACTTGGGTATGTTGGTCGTCATCGGTGTTGCCGCACCACTGCATAGAAACATCCATATACAAACGTAGCAGAACTACAATTGAGAAATCGCATTGACAAGACAACATTTACTTACTTGCAGTGTACTTCAGAAGTACTTTAGTACTAAAAGTACTACTACGCAGTACAGTACATGTACCATCAATTTGGCGGCGGTACCTCAGGATTTTCAGTTCCACAGCACGCGCTTGAGTGTGTGCGGCTACGCAACTTGGGTATATGTTGATCGTCATCGGTGTTCGCTGCACCACTGCACTGAAAACATACTTCAAGTACACTGCAGCAGCATGTAGAACTACAGTATCACTTGAGAAATTGCCTTGGTAAGAAAACATGTCCATGTGTGGTATGGTAGATGCAATGTCAGTTAGGCGGCGGCACCTCGGGATTTTCAGTTCATGGTCGTCACAGCACACGCTTGAGTGGGCGCGGCTATGAAACTTGGGTATGATGGTCGTCATCGGTGTTCGCCGCACCACTGCATAGAAGGTGTCCATATGTAGAACCATCACTTACGACATTGCAAGGAATACATTGTACCATCGATTTGGCGGCAGCACCTCAGGATTTTAGGGTCATGGTCGTCACAGCACGCGCTTGAGTGGGCGCGGCTATGAAACTTGGGGTATGATGGTCGTCATCGGTGTTTGCCGAACCACGTCACAAAAACAACTCACGTCCTACCCACTTGGAAAACTGCACAGCCAAGATACTATGTACGGCACATGTAGAACACATCAAGGGCGGCGGGTACCTCAGGATTTTCAGATACGTGGTCGTCACAGCGCGCGCTTGAGTGGGCGCGGCTATGAAACTTGGGTATGTTGGTCATCACCGGTGTTCGCCGCACCATTGCACAGAAGACATAAGGTACACCTGTAGAACTACGACATTGAAAAACTGTGTTGACACGATACCTCAGAAGTACAGTATGGTACCTCACATGTATTACTTCAAAACCATATCACAACTACCTGCACTGGCAAGTGCCCTGCACCCTCTTGTAGGGCGCCGCACTGCTGGCTGTCGCGTGCCGACGCGCACGCGCCAACGCCGCCCTTCGCGTTGCCCACAGCCCCGCCATGCACACATTACTACTTCAAGAAGTGTTTTACCATGTACTGTACTACTACTAGCAGCACTTGCACTTCTGAAGTAGTACTTCGGGGTATAGTTCAGGAGGTATATTAGGTACTCGTACTTCGGAGTTTGATATTTTCAAGAAGCATTTCATCGCCATCACAGGCATGTCCCATGCACTTGCCTTTCAGACTCGTCGGCCGCCGCGCACACCGCCGCGACGCACTGCGCCAGGTTGCCCGCCGCCTGTGCACGCAGAGGGGCGGCAAACATGCCAGCGGTAGGGACACAGTGTCGCTCAAGACACACCAGGCGTTGAACGGTGCAGGCGGTGGCTGGAAGTAAAGGGCAACTGCGCACACCTTGCATGTGTGCAGGTACGGTGGCTGTGCATGTGCGCAGCAAGCAGGGTTGGCGGAGGATGGGGTGCTCCGCAGCAGGAACTTCCACTGCAACTTCAGTTTAGACGTTAGGGGCCAGTTCCTGGTTTGGTTCAGGAAGCCTCTGATCTCCAGCTTGCCTACCATAACAGGATTTACCACACACCTCAATGACTTCACACTTCAACACGGTGTTGAAGTTCAGGATGGCGGCCGCTGCCACCGCTTTGGCGGCTCATGGTCAGCAGCAGCTGCAGCACACGCACACACACAACTTCAAATCAAATAACATCAAGTTCTACTTCAACTTCAACTTGTGCTCACCTGCCGGGCCACCGGCGCCCGGTGCTGGCATTGGCGGCATTGCCGAGCATGGCCAGCAGGTCGTTGAAGGCGACCCAGGCCGCAGCGCACGTACAAACACAACTTCAAACTTCAAGTCCAACTTCCACTTCAACTTGTGCTCACCTGCCGCGCCACGGGCCCCCCGGTGCTGGCCTTGGCGGCATCGCCGAGCATGGCCAGCAGGTCGTTGAAGGCAAGCCCAGCCGCGCGCACCGCCACGAGAGCGCGCAGCAGCTCCAGCAATGACGCCAACGCAGGCCCCTGTCGCACAGTTCACGTTGTGTGAAGTGGCGCCAGCGGTGGCGGCGGTGGGAGCGCGGTAGTGGCGGTGCCCAGAGCGAGCGGAACATGGCGGTGGCGGTGGCGGCAAGCAGGGTGGCGCAGGGAAGTAGTGTTAGTCAGGCCGCATGGTGCCGCAACAGATTGGGGATGGGTCGCCGTGGTTGGAAGTGGAAGCTGTGTGGACACTGTACCGCAGTGCGGGTGCCCAACAGATGGTGGCAGCAACGCTTAGCAGTGTGGGACAGCACGCGCCAAGCCGCCTGCTGCTAACGCGGCCCTTCGAATGTAGAGTACACACCAGCAGGAGTACATTGATGTGGCAGCGTCATGGCGCGCACATCTGTCTCGGTGCAGTGCTCAGCAGGGCGGCACCACTTTGGCTGCTCAGCAGAGCGGTGCGTGCTCAGCACCAGTGCTCAGCAGCGGCAGTGGTGGCGGCCGGCGGCCAACGCACCTGCAGCAGCGGCGACCCCGCGAGCGACATGGAGGTTGGCACGGCGTGCTTGCGGATGGCCTCCGCCGCGTCCGAGGGGGACGCCGCCAGCACCGCGCCCACCACCTGCGTGGCCACAAAGCAGCAGAAATTGCCTGAAGTTGAAGTTCTATAGTGGCCAAAGAGACAATAAGGGCATGTGCGCACTGGTAAAAACTATGGATAGCGTGGTCAGGCGGGTCAGGTGCACTCAGCATTGAGACGGTGCGTGTACGCCTCAAGGGCGCGCGCGGCGCCAGGTGCAGCCGGCGAGAGAGTGGAGGGCGAGTCCTCAATGACTAGTTGAAGTTTGAGTTACTGTTGCCGACTGGGCGCGGCTGCCCAGCAGCAGCAGCAGCGCGTCCTAGACGTCAACACCTGAGTTGAAGCTGCATCCACGTTTCGTCAACTGACCTTGCACTACCAAATAAAAGTTTCACATTGATGGCAGCAGCGCCACTTTGCGCACCTGCAGGGCGGCCTAGTTCACATGAAAAACTATGTTCCTGTCCCATGTTCCACTTGTAACTGCAGTAATACTTGAAGTAGATGGCACAGTGCTCAGCGTGACTTGCGCACCTGCAGGGCGAGCTAGCGCACATGAAAAACAATGATTCTGTCAATCGTTCACTTTCAACCCAAGTAACAGTAGATGGCACAGTCCTCAGCGTCACTTGCGCACCTGCAGGGCGAGGTGCGCGAGGTGGAGGTCGGCGTCCGAGATGAGGGGCGCCGCCTCCGCCACCACCTGCGCCAGCAGCTGTCCGCCCATGCGGCTCGCGTTGCCGCGCAGCAGCGCCAGCAGGGCCTCCAGGGCGGCCTTCGTTACAGCGGCGGCGGCGGCACAGGCGGTAGCGGCATGGCCAGGCACGCAGCAAAGGAATGAGTCACAGGGTATCATTGCCGAGTGTGGGCTGGCAGCGTGTCAGCACACACTTCAAGTAACAGCATCACTTCAAGTAGTGGAAGTGGTCTGTAGCAGCTTCGGGCGCAAGTGCAGTGTGTAGCATGTGCAACAAGCACTTTGTTTTGTACACAGCACGTGTGGGCAAGCGCCCTTGGCGCGCCTGCCTGCCCTGGTAATGAGCAGCAAACCCTTTGCTTGGTATGGCGGGAACTGGTTGCCGTCATCACGTGTCGGGAGCGAAGGTCGCGTCACTGCTGGCAGTCACTAAAACCACCCATGAGCTTGCACACTTCAAGCGACGCCACTTAGATTGGGAAAAGGTGGCGTTTTGCACTTGCTCAGCAGTTTTTGTGAGCACAAAGGGGGGCAGCAGCTGGCAGCAGCTCGCTTCCTGCTATGGATGGGGAAAACGGACGCCATGAAGGCAGCAGCGGCGGCAAAGTAGCAGCACAAACGCACCTGCTTGAGCGGGCGGCTCTGCTGGCGCAGCAGCAGCGCCAGCTCCTGCGTTGCCTCCATAAGCACGGGCCCTAGGTCCACGCGCACTGGCGACGCCGAGATCTGTGCGAGGGCGCGCAGCGTGGCCACCTGCACGTGCCAGAGTGGACGACGCAAGGGGGAGGGGAGGGCGGGGCAGTTAGGTGCCTGCCGCTGGCTGGGCAGGTGTCGTTTGTGCACCGGCATTAGAATACCTCAAGTGCGAAGTATATACTCCGAATTATACCGATACATGCTAACACACTACAGTAGTACATGAGAAACACATGCGAGTGTCAGTTGGCCTATCCGCACTGGCGGGTTTTGGGTGTGCACCACGCGCGTGTGCACGAATCTGGAACACATGAGGTGCGGCGTGTGCTTGCAGATAACCTGCAGAGCGTGATGCCACTGCCCAAGACCCATGGGCGCGCGCATGGCCTGCAACCGCCCTGCATCGTGGCGCCACACTGCGCGCATGTTCCCAGATTCTGAGCGACACTCATACTCAAAGCACTTGGCAATCAAAAATGTCGGGTAGGTGTTTGTTGTGGTGAGTCCAGTCTACCCACCCGCGTGATCTCGTTGCGCAGGCGGTCCATGAGCAGCGCCAGCACCGCCGGCAGCTGCGGGCCCAGCTCCGGCCCCATGTGCGCCAGCAGCACGCCCATGGCGCCTATCGCGCACTCCTTGATCTCCTGGTCAATGTCGTGCGCGCTACGGCGGCGGCGGCGGCGGCGACATGCGGGGAGGGGCGGTGGCGGCAATATGTGGGGTGGGAGGCGGCGGTGGCAACATGCAGGGTGTGAGGCGGCGGCGGCGGCATGCGGGGTGTGAGGCGGTGGCGGCGGCGGCATCAGCATGCGGGGTGGGAGGCAGCAGCGGAGGTGGCGGTGCCATGCGGGGTGGGACGCGGCGGCGGAGGCGGCAGCGGCGGCCGTGGCATTTGAGGTGGGACGAGGCGGCAGTGGCGGTGGCATCAACATGCGGGGTGGGAGGCGGCGGCGGCGGCAGGAGCGCTGAGTGCGCCTGCTGCGTTGGCGCAGAATACAGCATTGCTAGTACAGTAATACAGTAGTGGCGTATACTTGGAAGTATGTACTTCGAAGTATATGGCACTGCGGTACAGCTGGCCTTGAAGGCGCGGGCAAGAGTGCTGCTGCTGGTGCCGCTGCCTGGCTCGCACCTGAGTCTGCTGAGCACAGCCTCGTAGAGTGGCTTGACGTATGGGCGCCAGTCCACGGTGGCGGCCGCAGGGTCCTCTGGGCACATGCAGCACACCAGTGCGCTCACCACCCTGTGTCGCCACGCCAGCAGCAGCAAAGCGGCAGGAGCAGCGGCAGAAGCGGCGGCAGCAGCAGAAGCGGCCATGGCAACAGCGGCAGCAGCAGCGCGGCAACACAAGTGGTTCAGCACACCCGGTTGCTCGCACTTGCACAGCATGTCGCACCAGCAAAGACTGCACGTGCCTCTGAAAACATAAGCTGAATACCATGTGACACTTCTGTAGCAGCCTCATTGGGCTTTGTGTTGGGCATGGAAAAGCCCTGCGCACTTGTGCGCATAAGACGAGTGCACGTACTTCACAGTTTACTTCACAGTATATGATGCACTACGTAGCACCTTGAAGTATGCTTAGAACTGCCAAGTACGGCATGTTACGGAAGTTTAGGGGGGTCTGTTGAAGAAGGGGGGTACGGTGATTAAGGCGGGTCTTGATGCAAATACAGCACGCACTTCATCGACTTGATACTTTGTAAGGGGGGGTAAGTTAGTTAAGACCCCCCTTTAGCAAAGGTGCAAAGCAGTGACAAATTTTCGGGGCTGCACAGCTGCCGCAGCAGCTGCTTCGCCCGAGATTGCGCAACTCACACATCACACTGCAGCCGCAGCCCGCGTGCACTGCAAGAAACGTCATCTTAACTGCATGTACAGCAATGCTTCAAGCTGGCAACAACAGGCCTGCCACACTGTCGCCCCCCCCCCCCCCCCCTATTGCGGTGATGCGGTGCTGCAGACGCACTTTGCGCAGGCAAAACTTTATGAGGGGGTACATTAGATAACCCCCCCCCCTTGAAAAAGATAGGCGCCGCACCCCTAAAATGTGCTAAGGGGGGGTCTTAACTTCCGTAACATACGGTATGCTACACATATTGAAACTGATATGAAAAAGGATTTGTAGAGATGCTACCGTACCTCAGCGCCTCCGCGATGACCTTGTAGCCCTCGTCGCCCACGCACGTTGTGACGGCCGGAACGAGCTTGGGCAGGTAGGGGTGCATCACCGCAGGCGGGTGCATCTCCACGGCGAGCCGCAAGAACAGCAGCGCCTGGACAGGGGGCAGACGCAGCGGATGGCCGCAGCAGCAACGGCGGCAGTGCAAACACCAACAAGCGCCGCAGATGAGGCAGTTGCAATCTTATCTCCCTGGTGCTGTCCTGATGGCCACAGAGGCATTCCATATTCTAGCCAAACACCAGAACATTTTCTGAAGGGCGCCAGCGCTACCCTCGGCACTTCTGCTGAGCGTGCACCTCGAGCTTCGGCCCTCGGTGCTTGCCCTTGAGGCACATGAGCGGCGCCACTGCTGAGCACGCACATGAGCGGCACTTCTGCTCTGCACTCGAGTGACACCACTGCTGAGCACACACATGAGTGGAACTTCTGCTGAGCATGCGCACGAGCAGCAGTTCTGCTGAGCACGCACACGAGCGGCACCTTCTGCTGAGCACACACACCTCCAGCTTGGACCCTGGTGCTTGTCCTTGAAGCACACAAGTGGCATTACTGCTGAGCACACACACAAGCGGAACTTCTGCTGGGGACACAAACGAGGGGTAGTCCTGCTGAGCACTGCTGCTGAGCATGCACATAAGCGGCACTGCTGCTGAGCACGCACACGAGTGCCTGTCCTGCTGAGCACGCACACCACTTCTGCTGAGCACACGCACCTCCAGCTTGAGCCCCTGGTGCTTGTCCTTGAGGCACACAAACGGCACTACTGCTGAGCACACACACGAGCGGCACTGCTGCTGAGCACACACACTAGCAGCAGCCCTGCTGAGCACGCACACCACTTGTGCTGAGCACACGCACCTCGAGCTTGAGCCCCTGGTGCTTGTCCTTGAGGCACACGAGCGCGGCGGTCACCAGGGGCGCCATGTGGGCGCCGAGCCCGCCGTGCAGCGTGCGGCACAGCGCGCGCAGCATCTGCCACGCCGCGGCGGTGGTCTTGGGCCCCCAGTTGGCGCCGCTGCTCACCTTGAGCTGCGCAGAGGCACAATGTGTGTGCGTGCAGTGTGTGGTGCAACATGCCTCGTAAGTATAGCGGTGGGCAAGGGCGCGTGATGTGGCTTATGCGGTACCACAAAATCAAGTTTAGTGTTGTACGCGCCAAAAAGGTGGTGTGCGGCATGTGGGGTGTGATTGCGTGGGTTGGCGCGCACGGCGGCAGCGGCGGCCGTGACTGCGCAGTACTGCCGTTGACTAAAGCCCACCCGACACCACCACACCGCAGCCGCATTGCAGCTCCGCATCGCTCAGCGTAAAGGGCACAGAGACCGCGCTTTGGCACGCCTTCCCACGTGCCCGCGAGCCTCCACGCACACACTCAGGTGGGTGTAAGGACAGTGCAGTGGTGGCAGCTGCTGCCGGTAGTGCAGACCCGTCAAAGAGTGCAAGGGTGTGTGCGTGATTGTGGGGTAGGTACAGAGGCGTAGGTGTGACTGGGTGCGCGCATATCGGTATGCGCCTATCATGCTTTCCGTGGGCTACAGTCTGCAGCACATCCCTTTGCATGCGTACACACATGCAGAGCATATCATTAGGGTTGCCGGAATCGTAATTTTCGTTAATTACTCCGTAATCGTATTCGTAACATTAAGTTACGTAACGTAAAAACCGTAATGGTATACTAAGCATGCAGAATAAAGCAGCATACAGACAGCAGACACATACAAAACA
>JAULBY010026817.1:0-16838 GCA_032358315.1 Ophiocytium majus | reverse complement strand
GGGGCTTAACTAGAAGTAGACACTGACAAGTACTTCTGAAGTAGTTATATCAAGTTGCACTTGTGGGCGTGCAAGCACCCAAGTGTCGTTTGCCAGCGTGTAGCAGCCAGATGGCCTTATGTGGCCCAGTATACGCATGGTAATAGCTGCGCGCCGTCGGTCAACATGCAGTGATTGTTGAAGTTGCTGTTGAAGTTGTGGTGGTGTTTCCCGGCTGCTGCTGCTGACTCTGGCGGTGCTGGTGTGCTGCCTGCCGTTAATCCTGACCCCAGGCGATCCAATACACAGCAGAGGATGTGATGGCAAAGATGCGACAGGCACAGCTGTCCAACGTCATCCGCGAAGGCATTCAAGGCGCCAACTCGTCGGACGAAGACGACTGACCTCCCAGCGCACAGCAAAACCTTGCCTTGTGGGGTCCTCTTTGGGAGGCTGCTGGCAGCGACAGCCAACGCGCCACGTGTGTTGCGTGTGCTGCCACCACATGCCACGTGCAAAATAGACCGCAACGCTGCCACTTTAATTGTGCAAGCGTTGGGGCGCGAGGTGTCCTGCCATGGTTTATGCCCTGGTGTGCTCCTGCATCTTCAAATGTGTCCCTGCAATACACAGGCGCCATCAGTGCTACCAACTTCAAGTTGTTGAAGTTGCATTGGGCAAGGCAGCTGCAAAGAAGTGCTGAGCAGTGCACACCAACGCCGAAACTGGGGATCGAACCCAGGTCTGTGCATCGCATCTGCGCACGTTGTGCTGTTGCATTGGCTGGGTTTGCGTTGCCGCCGGTTCGTTGCAGCATAGGCACGCTCCACAATACAGGACACAGCCGAAGCGCAAACACAGCAGCAAAAAAGGGTGATCAAGGTCGACTGTAATCATCGTGTTAACGGGTTGCTGGGGTGTGGGGGGGACAGTGGTATACACAAACAGCGAGTGGCCTCACAGGCCGCAGTGCGGCAACACACATCTTACAGTGGCATCTGCGCTCACATCTGCGAGCAACTCCAGCCCGTGCGTGCGCAGCACCCAGGTGTCTTTTTTGCAGCGGCGGCACAGTGCTTCCGCCACCGCCGCCGCACAAGCGTGATTGCTGCCACCGAGCACCTTCCTGCCTCCCGGCACAGCACACACATACCAACTTCAACTTGAACTTGCACACGAAGAGGCGCGCTGTCACTCGCTGTCCGGCGAAGCATCCGGCTGGGCTGCCTGCGTGGCCTCCTGTTGTCGCTGCCACTCCTGCGCGCGGGCAGTAAAAGCACACAGCACGCCGCAGATATCGGGGCATAAGACTCCCGGTTGTGTCGCCGAGCACCGGCCGTCATCAAAAACCAGGGTTCTTATCGTGGGCGGCGGGGGCTTCTTATACTATCATCCTAAAATTATACTTTTGATCTTGCAGCCAGGCACCACGTCCACTTATGCCCGGGGAGGGCTCTTATTCGGGGGGGGGGTCTTATATCCCGATACCTACAGTAGGGCGGTCACAGGCAGCCTGAATCACACACTGCGCTGCCGGCTCTGAGTTGCGGTAGGCACGGTCCTGGGCAGCCGGCATGTGTTACAGCAGCTTGCACCCCATCACTGCGCACGCACTTTGTAATGCCTATTAGTCACAGAGCATACCAAAGGTATTGAGGTATAAGACCCCCCGGTTGTGTCGCCGAGCACCAGCCGTTGCTAAAAACGGGGGTTCTTATTCGGAAGGGGGAAGGGTATACTATTTTATCCCAATATATAAATATAGAGGTAACCCCTGGTGTTGTAGCCAGGCACCCCTCGTCCACTTACCTTGGGGGGTCTTATTCGGGGGAAGGGGGGGGGATATACCCCGATATCTACGGTAGGTGGGCACAGGCATCCTGAATCACGCACTGTGCTGCCGACACGGTCAACCTCAGCCCAGGCCTGCCTGCTTGGCGTCTGAATTGCAGTAGGCACGGTTATGGGCAACCGGCATCTGTTGAGGCACATACTTCACTGCAATTCGTAGCAGCCATCGCTTACCAACACTTCTTTGAGGGCGTTAGTACCGTCTTGTTCTGAGATGGTCGCCCGGGCGTGTGAAGTGCAGTAGGCACAGTCATGAGCAGCGTGCGTTCCATCACTCTGCACAAAATCATACCGCAGCTAGTAGCAGCCATCGCTTACCAACATTTATCTGTAGCGGCGCTAGTACCGTCTTGTTCTAGAGTAGCCGCCCGGGCTGGAACTTCGAGAGGTTAAAAGGGAGGGTATGTAGTTTCGAGAACCACTCAAATTACTACCTATGTACAGTATACACTTCAAGTATACCTCTTGATGTATGCATGTATATATATGGTATATGGTACATAGTATGACGTACCTATAGTAACAAATGGTAAGTGATGGCCGTGGCATTTGTTAGCTGAGCACCACATTGTCTGGCGCAAGTTACTTTTGTCCATGCCTCATATTCAGCGCATTGGTGCGGAGGAAGAGGTGCCACTGACGTGGATGCACGAAACCTCTGGGAAGTTATCACATCTTACAGAGGGTACTTCAGAAAAGTACTTTACCTCAACTACAGCAGTACTACACAGTAGTACTTCACAACCTTTCATGGGGGGTGGCGGGCACCTGATGTGCAGGGCTGTGGAGGCTGACCAACAGCCAGCAGCACCTGACCTGCGTTAGCTTTCCACTTGCAGTACGTTGCGGCGTCCGTAACTTGGGTGTGGTGGCGCCACCCAGCTGGGTAGGCTGCGCAGCGACTCAAGTATTTCGCTGTCATACACGTGGCCTCAGACGCTCTCCGTAAGTTTTTTTTACCTGGGGACCGTGCCTACAGAAAATAAAACAGGTACAAGGTGTATTGATGCCCCAAATCAGTGCTCAACACTGACACCGTGCTGCAGGGAGTCAATGACGCACCATTGCTTTACATTGTTCACATACTAAAGTACCTGGTGCATCGTGATGTACCTGTGAAAAAAACAATATGCCGAGGAAACATGGGTGAATATGTCTTGTAATCGCGCACCAAGCCCCAGCGCTCAGCACTGCACTGATGTCCCGCACCACAGTCAACTGTACGGAAATTGCGTTAAAATTGTGTCAAATACATCATCCCTAGCCGTCAAGGACACTGACCGCCACGTGTAAGCGTGCGGGAGTGCTGGTGTTTGACCAGGTGGGCGAATCACCCCACAGGCTTCAGCGTGGCATTTTGCCCCGGCCACGGCAGTATCTGGGCTTGGCAACCTTTCAGGTTTCTTTCACAACTTCCAACCGCACACCAATCCAAACAGCACCGCACTCACATCGTGTCCAGGGATTCAATGGCGTACTGGATGTGTGGGGAAAATGCCTAGCAACCATGTGAAATAAGTCTTGTAATCGCGCACCAAAGCCTCATAAATTGCCTTAAAATCATGTGAAATACTTCTTTGAAGTAGATCACCCCACAGGCTTCGGCCTGGCATTTGGCCCCAGCCATGGCAATATCTGGGCTCAGCAGCCTTTTAGGTTTCTTTCACAACCGCCAACCGCACACCAATCTGCAACACACTGCATCACATTCACATCGTGCTCCAGAGAGTCTATGGCGTACTGGATGTGTGAGAAAAATGCCTAGGAACCATGCGAGATACTTCTGAAGTACGTCTTGTAATCGCGCACCAAGCCCCAGAAATTGCCTTTAAACCATGCGACATGCGCCTCGTATTCACGCACAAAATCCGCAGTGCATCGCACTCACATCGTGCTCCAGAGAGTCGATGACGTACTGGAAATGCGAATCCGTGAGCCCGAGCACGGACGCCACCCCCCCTCCAACCGCCTCCCCCGCATCCAAAACCTTGACACCATAGTAGTGCAGGTTATGGGCCAGTTTGCTCCACCAGGGGTGCTTTGCCGCCTCCTCTTTCGGCTCTTGCCAGTAGTAGGGTGCCGCGGTCTGGTTGGCTGGGTCCCACTCAGGGTCTGCTTGGCGCAGGCACAGGGGGGGGAATGGCCACGCGGTGGTGTAGGGCGTCAGAACGGCAGGAAACAGCGCTGCTGGTGCTGGCTGCTCCTTACTTAAAACGTACTGCGGCTGCTGGTGATGATGCTGAGGACTGGCGTTATAACGACAGGAAGACTTGCTGCTGCTGCTCAGGGGCTGAGTGTCAAGGGTTAGTTCACATGCTTGTGGGGTTCGCTGTGTACACACACAAGCACAAGCACAGCAGTGCTGCTGCTGCTGCTGAGGCCAGTGTCTGTGAGTGGGACAAGCGAGTTGGTGCCCACTGCGGCTCGGTGTAGGCACGAGCACGGCAGCGTGCTGGCGAAACAGTTGGCACCTCATGGCTCCATGGTCGTCATCGGTGCCAGGTGCTGCTCCTGCCACCACTGCTGCTGCCTCTGCTGTTACGGCACGTGAGGCGGAAGTGCTGCTGCTGCTGCTGCTGCTGCTGCTGCTGTCGGCAAGGGCGTTCTGGGCTACAACCGGCACCCCACCAGCAGCACCACCGCCGTCACCACTCACCGGGGCCAAGGTAGGGGCGCGGTATGTCGCTCACGGGCACTGGCTCCGGTTCGTCCTCCATTCCTAGGGCCGCCTTCAGCTCGATGCCAACCTGTGTCAGCACCGCCTCCGCCTCCTCCCCTTCTCCCAGCTCGACATTGGCAAGCTCGTGGGCGGGAGAGCCTAGGTAGGAGGAGGTAGCCATGGTCTGGCGCTGCCGCCGCAGCAGCTGGCGTGTGAGGCCGCGCTACTAGCCAGCCAGCCAGTACGCGGAGGGAGCGAGGCTCTGTGCGCTACCGCCGGGTCGCCGCTTTTTCCGAGTTTCCTCGCGGTTCGCTTGGCGCAGGCTCCTGCTAGTGCCGCTGCTGCGGGCTCTGTGAGTGCCTTGGGGACGGTGTCAGCGAGGGCACCTTACAGCAGAAGCGCTGCACACCGCCTCAGCCTGTCGCCTGCAGCTCTGCCTTGTTGCTTTCAGTGCTCCTCTGTCAGGGCCAAAGCTTGCGGTGGTTTCTGAAAGAAAAACGCTTCCCGTTCTAGGACTGTTCTTTGGCGTGACCTGCTGCTGCTGAGCTGAGCACACAGCACCAGCAGCAGAGCAGTAAGCAGGCAGGCAGTGACAGCAGCAGTATGTGTGGCATACTTGAAAGTATATACATGTGAAACACGATGTGACGTGTCTATTATTATCTATTATTACTCACACTTTACAACGGCGCCACCCACAACCCCCCCTCTCCACCACAACGCAATGTCCCAATCACCGCGACTTGGCGGACACCGCCGCCCCCCCGGCCGCACCACCGCTGCGCCGCCGCCCCCCCCCCCCACCGCCACCCCCCCACCAACAGCCGCAATGCTGGGCTTGGCGCCCGTGCGAGCCCTGCTCTCCCTGCCCCCGCCCTCAGGCCTCAACTGCACCTCAGCTCTCAGTCTACCGGGGTACACACCATCCCCGCCGCCGCCGTCAACCCCACCCCCCCCCAGAGCCCCCTGTTCATCATCGTCAACACCATCCGAGCCTGAGGAACACGGGTGCGGCGCAGCAGCAGCGCCGCCGCCGCCGCCGCCACCGGTGCTGCGACTCAAGTGCTGCTGAGCACCGCTGAGGTGCTGAGCACGGGCCCTCAGAGCCTCATCCACCTGTCGCACCACATCACTGGGATCCGCTGCGCTGCTGTGCGGGCGGGGGCGCGCCGCGCTGTCCACCGCCGGTTCCGTGGAACGCACCACGTTCCCCATTCTGAGGAACGGTTCGCGTTCCGTGGCCCACGCGCGCGGCGGCCCTGGCTCCTCGTCACAGCTGTCTGCGTGGAGGTATGAGTCGGCGATCCGGGTGTTGTCGAGGCCGCCGTAGGGGGCAACCACCTGGTGAAAACAGGGGGGTGGGGGGAAGGGGGAAGTTGAAGTTAACAGTTGAAGTTTAAATGCGTTGGTCCGGAGGCATGGGGTCGTGTGCGCGCCATATACTTCGAAGTATTTATATTACATAGTACTTCTGAAGTATATACGGTATCAATACTACTGTAGTATGCTACTAGTGGGCAGTTGTTGCTCTTGGTTGTTCAGAAAACTTTGTGACAGAAACCAAAAAGGTGACTTCTCCCGTGGCTGGGGCAGAAAGCCAGGCCGAAGCCTTTTGTGCGTTCGTGTGCATACACTGCCGGGCATCTGCCATGGCCACGAATGTGCTGGCGTGCATGGCTGGTGCTCTTTGCACGCCCACAAGTGCAAGTGCATGAGACTACTAGCGGACAATGTCGATAAGGGCCTAACATAGTGTGCGTTGAGCAGCGACACGCGCTTGTGAAAGCTGGCTGACGTCCGAGCGTCAGTTCAGAGACACCAGGTGACGTGCGCGCCGTGTGATCCAGTCATCCAACCCTAGGGCCTGTACTTGCTGCCGGTGCCGCATGGTACCCTGCTCAGCAGCAGCAGCACCGGTACCACATGTTGGTGTGCCCTTGACTGCAAATGCCACACTTTTGTACCAACTACATACTTCTGCACTACTAGTAGTAGTAGTTTTATGTATTTGCACTTATGGGCGTGCAAGAGCCGCAAGGTGTTGTGTGGGGAAGACACCTGGAGAGGTTGGGTCTGCTATGAACGGTGGGTGGCCATGTAACGGCGCGCCATGTATGCTATGCACAACCTACTACAAAGCCCTCAAGCGCCCCCAGTAGTAGTATAGACACAGGTGATATTTGCGGCAGCGCTCGAGGTGGAGTAGAGCTGGCGTGTGCGCACGCTGCTACTGGAGGTGAGCGCGGCCCTGCTGTCTTGCGCATCACAAGTGATGGGTCAGAGGGTGTATACTTTTTACATGAAGTACTGAATTCAGTAGGATATGGTATGCTGTGCTAGGAAACTCAATATACCGTCTAGACTAGTGCCTATTTATTTAAGACCCCCCTCCATAAACAGGGTTCACACGCATGCGTACTGATGGGTCAGGGGGGCGTATCACGTGCTTCTAAAAATACTTCAAGTAATCGCATATAAATACGGTACATCAATACCTTGAGACGTACCAGATGCCGCTTGTTGTCATGTCCCAAACCGTGGTATACAGTGTGTATCATGTGTATAATACATGTCTGAAGCACATGCAGATATATGTATACACAGGTACATGTGTTCATACCTTTGTACTACAGTAGTACTTCAGTAGTATGAAGCATATGCTTCTGAAGCACCTTTTGAACTAGGACCTATAGTCGTTTACCCCTCTCACGCTGTTCCTACTATGTAGTACCTTGGATTGAGCTGCGATCGGCGGCAATAAACGCACGGCCGGGGTTTGCGGGACGCCCCTGCAGCTAAAAATTAGTATACTTTTGAAGTAGAAAGGGAACGGTTTAACAACAAGGCCAGAGATAAACCGAGTTTCCGGGCTGCCTGCGCAGGTGCTTGCAGCTTGCAGGCCGGTGCTTGGAGCTTGCAGATATATTTCAGAAGTGTATATACTTCTGAAGTATACTACTCAAGAAGTAGCAACATGTATGTACATGACATACTTCGATGTACTTCTCAAGTATACTTCTCAAGAAGTAGCATGTACATAATGTACATGTGCGTGTACATATAATATACTTCCGAAGTACGTGTACATTATACACCTACACACCACACACACTTTTGTTGCAGCACTGCCCCAGGCGGAGGGTGTCTGCTGCGCGCGCGCGCTGGTACTCGAGGTGGCATCTGCGAGGATTCTTTTTCCAGCAGTGACATTTTTACTAGAGGTGGCTGACTCATTGGCATCAACCCAGCAAGGGATACAATTCATTTTTTTGACACCGGGTGTATGTGGGTGCCCCTGCGTGCCCCCCCGTGTGCGTGCTGGCAGCTGGCGCATGTGACGCGCCCCTGCCTGCCTCTCCGGCAGCTGTCAAACGTGGGCGGCGAATCATATACAGACAGACAGACGCATCCCCCTTCGAAGTATGTGTATATGCGATGTAATCGCACTAGTGGTCAGCGACCGCTGCTAACACTGCCCCTGGCCGCCTCTTTGTGTGCGTCTCCGGCAGCTGACGCATGTTGACAGCGAAGTATACACACACATACTTCGAAGTATACTATTGGTCAGTGCCTGCTGCTACTGCTGCTAACACTGCCGCTGCCCGCCTCCCTGTGTGTGCCTCTGTCAGCTGACGTACGTGGACGGCGCGCGCGACGGCGCCGACAAGTGGCGCCACACGCACCTGGACGACGTGGTGGAGAACGCTCACCGCTTTTCCGCCGTGCGCGAGGTCATCTTCTGTCACGTCACGGCAAAGCGCAAGCAGGAGGAGGTGGGTTGGATAAATACATTTATCATATATACCTATGAACTTCACAGTATACAATATTTTTATACATCATATGACACCGTACCTACATGTGTTGCAAAGTGCAAGCAGGAGGAGGTGGGTCGGATCAATTCGTTTATAAACACATGTACACTGCACCTAAATTAGATATAAATGAATACATGCATCATACACCGCACCTGCATATGTTATACGGCGTATACTGAAATATTTATACGCTGTCACACGGCAAAGCGCAAGCAGGAGGAGGTGGTTCTGAGGGGGGTGCACCGCGTGCTGCCACAGGGGCAGTGCACCTTGAAGTTCTTGGCTTGAGTACAGTGTAGTCGCCCCCGGGCTGAGGCTTCGGGGGGTACATTGGATGGGGGGGCATGTCACTTCAGGAGCTACTTGAACAACAATTCAAGTGGTGTACTCCGCGATTCCTGTAGCCGATGACTCACAACAGGGGGGGGGTGGTAAGTTGCTGCTTTGGCAGACAACCCATAAACACAAGTACTGTACCTATTCATTTTTTTATTACCGTTAGGTATTGTCATCGTTATCCGTGTTATTATTATTATTGGAGTTTCACTTTGGAACAACCTGGTCGTGCAAGTCTCTCACGTGCCCTTCTCCAGGCCGCACACACGTGCTTGCCCCAATGGCCTCTGCAGCACAGGCGTTTCTGTTTTTTTTCCCTCAGCAGCGCACACCGCGCTGCAAGAGCCCCTCTGGCGCGGCGTGTTCACCCCGCTCCCTGATGATGTGTGGCGCCACACGCTGCCCCCTTCATGAATGTTCGTGTTGGATTAAAATTTCCAATATACTCCCAAATTTTTTTTACTACTTCGAAATAGTACTATTCCAGTGCTAAATCCTCGCACTTTTCCTATTTTTCTCCGCCGCTGCGCGCACGTCACCACACCACCAGATCCTGCAGGCGCTGCGGACGGCCCTGCCGCGCGACCTCGCCTCCCGCTGCGGCGTGATGCTGCGGCAGTTTGGCGCGGAGGAGTCGGTCACACCTGTGTTTGGGCCCACGTCGTGAGGAGAGCGGTCACCACTTTTTTTTCACCGGTGTTAGAAGCGGCGAAGCGCAGCTGCGGAGGTAGGCAGCTGCGGTTGCGCGGCCGCGAGCGCTCGCCCCGTCTGTCTGCAACGGCGCTACGGTAAAGCATCACAAGCTGATGTGAGGCGAGGCGCTATGTGTGCGCACGTGCCGCACCCAGTACGAACAGAACACGCCTATGCCAAGAGCAGGGAGGGGCGGGCCCACTTGGCGTCGGTGTCCATTGTCACCAGCCGCACTGGTTGTGCGGCAACCCTGAAGACGCTGCGGTGGCGGGCAAGTTGCGACCGCAGGCGTGGCTGGCTGCTGCGGTGACTGCGGTGCCATGGCTTGCAGGCTGGCAGGCGCCGTTCATCGATTTTTGCGGGCGGGGGGGCAGCAGCATTGCCCTGTGATTTTCTTGCGCCCACGCAGGGCTGTGCGCAGCCATTGGCACCGTGTACAAATTTTTGTTGGAGGTGTGCCCCTGAGAGGGCAACACCTGTAAACCATCTTGCGCGTGTGCAGACGCTACTGCAGCAGGGTCAGTGACTTAAGGGATGTATGCGACCCTAGGCTGTCTTCCCTGCAACAGGTGGTTGGCGTCACGTGCTGCTGCCGCTTTGGTGAGACTGCCCTTGTGTTCTGCTGCAGCAGTTGTCGCCCGGGGGATGGTACTCTCATCATCAGTTCAGCAGTGCCTCCCAAAGTGAGCCCACCACATTTTTTTGCATTGTTATTGAAATAACTGCTCGGATACGGTACTTGTGTAGTTTTATTATATACTTCAGAAGTACACCTGTGGGCGCGCAAGGGTTCATGCCATGCATGCCAGCGCGCTGAGCTCCGAGCGTCGTGGCAATGGCACATGCCCGACAGCACTTGCGTAGTGGTTTGAATGGCTCCCAAACCGATGTGCCCCCGCCATTTATTTTAGACCTTCCAAAGTGTCAGCGCGGATGGACTACTGCGGCACGCGCTGGTGCCTTGTCATGCCTGTTGTGTTGCCACAATGCGCATTAGTGCCACAATGGGGGTGCAGCGTGCTGTGCACCAGCCATTGCACATGAGCAGGGTTGCAGAGATGTATAAATATATTATATTGTATGGATGATACACGGCGTATATATGGCGTTTAGTTCGAAGTATATACACTGTGTACATACCGTACACATGTATATACAGAGTATATACTTCAGAAGTACACACCAATGGTGTCACCGCAATAACGATTTTTGGTGGGGAAAAAAAATGTTACCAAGAAGCTTATATATATTTCTGATTCTGAAGTTCTGGAGTGTATAAATTAGCACATATTTGAAGGTGCAGGCATACCCTGGTAGTATACTATGAAGTATGCTACGTAGTACTTCGAATATTGCGCACAGCACCATATGACATGGGTGGTATTCGGTGCTCCTGCAGTGTTTGCACCGTATTGAGGTGATCACTCGAGTCATTAGCAGTATAATACTACCGGTGGTACTTTTGAAGTCTAATACTAGTAGTAGTATTATAATACTTCTGAAGTCGAAAAACAATCTTGAAGAAAAATGCGCCAATTTACGGAGTGGTGCATCCCTATCATGAGCACCTTGCCGCAGGCACCGCAGTGCGGAGCGACCCCCACATGGTGATGATGCAACGCATACCGTCAGTGGCGGCACAGGCTGCCACTGCAGTGCAGCGCAGTGGCTTTTGACACGTGCAAGCTTTTTGTAGACTCGGTCTGATGAAAACCGAAAAGGTTGTTTTTATTTATAAATAGTAGTCAATCGAAGTTCCAGACTCTGGAACATTCAACGATACCGCCGTGCCTGGGTAAAATAAGCTCAGAATACTATATTTACATGACATGTACGTTGAATAAATACTGGTGGAGTAACACACATATACTTCTGAAGTACATATGTACATGAAAACTCATCTAGGGGTGATGAACTTTAGGTCTCCTCACCGGTAGGGGCCGTGTATCTATCATAGTGAAATTATACTAGATATAGATAGAATAGAATTATTGATACAGCATATGCTGTCATTGAAATTGACAAGCACTATCATGATGCAGCACACTCATGTACTACTCTGATGTACTGGCACAGCATTAGCCGCCGGCGGCCTCAGTAAAGGCTACTGGGTTCTGGCAACTGTGCTACTAATAGTACTAGTAGGTGGGCAAACCACCACACGGGGCCACCGCCTGGTATAATAATGATTAAAACAAAAAATCACAAATGCCTCTTGCACCATACTACCAGGACCACACTGGCAGTACGATCATATATTTAAATATATATAATTTATGTTGCTACACTCACTGGGCTACTACTATTAGTATAGTTGACCTCATCCTACTGCAGTAACTGCACTTCGGTCCTTGCCAAGCGTTGACTGAGTGACAAGCATCAATGATCTGCATGGATGCCGATGACACAAATTTATAAATGCACTGCACACGATGTGCGTATGCAAGCCGCACTTAGCTTGGAGCCTGTCCAAGCACCCGGTCTCCCGGCCTTGCTTTTTTTTTAACACAAGCGCCAGCGCCACGCCTCAGGAACACATCTCTGAGAGCCTCGCTCAGCCTGTCCTCACGCAACAGGGCCTGGCACCGTCCTCCGAGCCAGATCTGCAGGAAGAGGAAAAGGGCAGGTGACAAGAACAGGCGCATCGCAGCAGATTGCAGCACAGCAACACTCATTCTGAATCAGCCACCGCAGCAGCAGGGACTAGCGCCCCCGTGCACGTCCACTGGCATCACGCCTCTGGCGGCCACCTGCCAAGCGTTCCACCACAGCAGCGGCGGCAGGATCAACAGCTACTTGGCGAGGGCAGCAGCAGCGGGCATTTCATCACCCACATCTGTGATGCTGGGAGCCACACAGGCATGGTGAGTCTCAGGCACCCCGCCTCGTTCTCGCCGCCCGGCTTGCGACAACGCCGCCGCGTGCCACTGTGTGACTGTGACTGCCAAGAAGAGAGGGGAGGAGGTGTTGCAGCTGGTGTGGGAAGAGAAAGTGTGAAATGCATGACACGACCTCGGAGCCGTGCTGCCGCAGCCGGCAGCGGCGAGAGAGCGTCACGTGCGCAACGGCCGCGCCACCCCTTTGTGTAAACACACACACGGATATACCGCCGTCTGGAGTCCCTACCTCACACTCTAAAAGCTCGAGAGCGGTTTGCACAAAACTTTTTGGCGGAAAAATATTATTGTTAAAAAAAAAAAAAAAAAACTGACCCAGTTTTTTGCCGCATGAAAGATGAGGCGCCAGCACTCGAGTCGCCACCGTGCGCAGCGCTACCCTGTGCATGCGGTTTGCGAAAGGCACTCCAACTTCGTACCCTTTGCCGCGGCAAACGACAAACGACAGACCATGACGGCTGCTGGGTACCACCGCGAAGTGGGTACCACCGCGAAGTGCGGTTTGGCCGTGTGCAGTGTGCACACACACTGTCACACACATGTCACACACAGTGTCACACACCTGTGTACACCGTGTGTGTGTCGTGCAGGTGAGCAGCAGGAGCAGAGCGGCTCTTGTGGGCTTTCGGTGGGGGCCGCCTGGCGGTCGCTACTGCTCCTGCCCCTTCCCATGGTTGCCCGCTGGTGCGATGGCCCGTCTGGGCCCCCGCGGCCCCGCTCGCCTGGCGGAGTTTGCTGTGCACAGCGCCGTGTTCGCTGCATGGTCACGATCAGTTGCTGCTCTCCCCGCAGGCTGGGCGCCACTGCGCCCAACTGCGCAACGCTGGCGCGAGAGGCTGGCGGACGCATCAATCTTGGCAACTGCAGGCACTGCTGGCGGAGGCTACGCTCTTGCAAGCGGGCGCAGCGAAATCCCGAAATCTACCACAACGACCAGGCGTCACCATCTTACCAAAAAAGTGGGTTCTCTGCAAACGGCCAAGCCTCAGGCACCACGGGCTGTGCGACTCCTGTGGGCTCCACCAAAGTTGCACGTGTGCCGTGGGCTTGGGCCCTGTCAACCCATAGAGGTTGTAGAGGCTAGACCGTGCTGCTGCTGCGCACGAGTCATTCAAGTTGCTGAGCAACCATCATGATCAGCACCCTCAGGCTGGAGTCGATGCATCAGCCTAGCTATCTATAGATGCTGCTCAAGTTTTTTGGGCCCCAAGCGAGGCAGTGCCCGCAAAGGCTCCTGGGAGCATATCGCCAGTTGCAGGAAGCTCGGAGTACATCTGGCCATGCTTCAAGTACTACGTGGTTAAACTTACTTGCACTTCAATTGAAAAAAATTGAACAAAATTGATGTAGGTCAAAAATTTGGTCTTAATTAATTTTAAAGGACTCAGTCGGGAGTGTATGCAGGCTGGACCGCACTGTACTATACTTTGGAGTGAGTATTAACATGTAATACACTTCGAGTATAAACATATTATTATTTACATTTCATGATTAGGTACACTGTACAAGTCCATGCCGTAGCACAGCGTGATCGATCAGTTTCCTACTGTGTGTAGTATACTATAGTATACAAGACTAAGTATATTAGTATAGTAAGCACCATGCATGGCCACCAGTCTTGACGTCTAGTGCACTAACTTACTGCCAGTATAGGACCCGGGGTAGTCATATATATTGGGTTCAGTACACCCCAACACTTGCAAGTATTTTTATATACCTTGCACGTGTCATGCAGAATTTCAATAAGTTATTGTGTACATGATCACATAAATCAATTAGTAATCATAGTACTTCAGTATTCAATTATTCAATTTACGAAGTGTAAACAAATAAATACAGATTGATTAATCAATTGTTACAGTAGCAGTGGTCTTAGGTTACCTCAGGCTGTGCAGTGCCACAGTGCCTGCCAGGTACGGGGGGCAAAAAAGTTAACCATACTAGTATGTATACATACTACTTCGTAAACATGTACATGCTACTGTAGATACCTGTCCTGTGTCTCACACTTTGGCAGTTCAAAGTGTTACTGATTCAGAAGTACTACTACTACAGTACTTGGCAAACTTTGAAAGCTCAATGTACAAGACAGTGACTGTAATAATTATTATAACTAACAGCTACGGTAACCGTCACGGTAGCGTGACGCTGACATGTCACTGACATGCATGACATGTTTATATATGCGGTGGCGTGCAGTGCCACTGAGTATGTATATACATGTTATAATACACTGTCACGTATGAAGTACAATACTTTAAAGTATTTCAAGGCCTCGGTACAGTATGCACCTACAGTGCAAATTTGCAGTACCGTCAGTGTGACTGAGCTCAAGAAAAGCTTAGTACCGCAGTGCTTGCAGAAATAAATCAAATTGCCGGCGGCAGTGTGTCGTCTAGTACTTGCCAGGCCAGGATTATCGAGCCTGGATCAGGCCTGGGCCTTCAAGGGAATCCAACTCTTTGCAGCGATGGAACATGCCAACTTGAACCCATTCACGCATTGAGTTATTGATGATAATCACTGACTCATTCGGTCGATGATCAGATGCAGTGCTATCAGCGATTGTCACGCCAGATGTAAGGTACCAGCTTCAATAAGTTCATGGAAATTCAATGCACATGTTGCCACCTGAAGCACTAGGCTCGGCCTGAGGCTGAGCTACTAGTAGTACGGTCGTCAGTCACTAACTACTGTCTGTGTACGGTTGTGCTAAAGCCACACGGAGTGACAATAATTATTAACTTGTATGCACCTTATAAATTTACAAGTACATGGTATAATAATAGGTAACTGATGAATAAATTTTATTACACATATGTATATACTGTACGTATATTTGTATGTATCACTTCCTAATATATTACCTGTGCTTTCTTGGACCGGATGTACTGAAGTTGGTGAACGTGGGTCTGCCTTTGCGGCGCGCACGCCGGCGGCTGACTTTTGGTGGCATCGCACAAGTAAGCGCTGTTGGTAATTGTACTCTGAATCTTCCCTAGCCCTCGAAGACACTGACCGGCGCGTGTACTCTTAGCAGGTGTAGGGGCTGTCTAATGTTTTTCACCATGGCAGCAGGTGGACATAGCACCCGGGGCCCACAGGCTCAGCCGCTGTGGCCTGGCATTTTGCCCCACCCACGGCAGTATCTGGGCTTTTTAAGCAGCAGCCTTTTAGGTTTCTTTCTTTAGTAGTGCTCGTAGCAGTTACTGTAGTAGTAGTCAAGACTCTGAGGTCTGAACTGAACCTCAAGGCTTCCTGAAAATATACCCACGGTGATATACTACTCGTATTATAATGGCAGTTGTACTTGCCCTACTAGTTATTTTAGAGGGCTACAGTACTACTAGCAGCTCGCACTTTGTTGAACCTCAACCACTGTGACCTTGGTGCACATGCACAGTTAATAAGTCCAACTAATCAAATTGCTGATCAAACTATTTTGATATTAATTCCTTAATAAATTCATTCCACCACACTACTAGTAGAAGCCATTACGTAGTGCTACGGTAGTGCTTCGAAGCGATCGCACATACCACTAGTAGGTATTGCGGGTAACAAGGCACCACCTTGTCAACCATTATTATTACCGGTATGACAGTATACATACAGTATACTACAGCACTTGGAAGTATGATTGAATGGAGTTGTATCCCATTTTTAATTTATCATGTACTGCAAGTAGATGAGCAGATGCATAGGAAAATATTCGTGTATACCGTGGTAACCATTGCAAGGGTAATTCATCAAGTCATAAAAGCCTGAGGATGCCCCCCGTGACTCACAGTGATCACGAGCCTGTCATTGAGGGTGGCTTGACACGCGGACCCGGTACCCAGAGCCCACAATCTATTTGTAAGTGACGGTGTGAGACAGACTAGCTGCCTGGGTGTCAGCAGGGAGCGCGCTGTCTGTTCAGCGTGGCACAAGATGGCATGTTGTTTATATTATGCACCTGGCAGCGCCTCAGACTGCCAGTGTCAGTGAGGCTGCACTGCTTGCCGGTGCAGACACTGAGTGCCGCAACACCTGTAAATCAGCCTAAGGCTGGTGCTCCGCAGTTGCTGCAGCTGATCTACAGAACCTGTAGCAGTTGCAGTAGGCTCCTCAGGCTATAGTGGTGAGCCAACGTATTACGCAAGTATGCTATAGTAACAGACAACGAGTATGTCGGACATGATGCCACTGTGACAATGTCCTAGCGACAGTACCAGTGTCGTGGTAGTACCGTAATGTCGTCTACTTCGAAATCATGATGATATTAGCATTATACCTTATTGAATTAATCGTCTGCAGTGCACTGAATGTTGCCAAGCAGTGCGGACGTGCAGTGAGCTGGGTTACTTCAAGAAGTTCGACATGATGATGGAAGGCGTATCAAAATGCGGTGCTTGCTGACTCAGTGAATCATGAGGTTACAGTCACTAGAACAGATAGTCACTAGCTGCAGTGGTATACCGAATACAAACCGGAGTAGTACTTAGTACTTGCATGCTTCAGAACTACTACTGTAGGTTTGAATTCTCAAAAAGTCGAAACGAGCACTCAAAAGTCGAAACGACAGTTTTTCCTAAGTGAGGTACCTCAACATGGCCTCATACGAAA
>JAULBY010026806.1:0-16838 GCA_032358315.1 Ophiocytium majus | reverse complement strand
CCGAAGCCTGTGGGGTGATTTGTCCACCTGATGAAAGCACCAGACAGCCCCCACACCTACACGCGCCGGTCAGTGTCTTTGAGGGCTAGGATGATTCAGAGTACAACTACAGGGCTTACTTGTGCGATGCCACCAAAAGCCTACAGTAAGTACTTCTGTAAAACTCCGCTTAGCGTGCGGAAAGCCTTGCACACGGTGCGCATGTGACCAGTACGTACTTTTATTAATCTCCGCTTAGGGCGCGGAAAGCCCTTCACACACGGTGCGCGTGTGACCACAAAAAGGATCATTAGACACAGTGTTGCTGGCGACCAAGCTGGCAATACTCAGCGCTGTGCTCTCTTCTGAAAGCCTGGCGTGTGGTACATCAAGAAGTGTTGAAGTACCACACTGTATAGGGACAGCACCATGCACAGAAGGGGACGACACGTGCTTCAGAGCCAAACAGAGCATCACGGCAACAGCGCCATCTGGGTACATCACAGCATTTTGTGTCATAAAAAACATGTCATTACCTACTGTAGGCGCCAAGGTAAGGGTTTGTGGCTTCTGTGACGGGCAGCACCAAGCCGTACCAGCGCTAACAAGCAGCAGCAGCGGCTGCGCCCAGCAGCAGCGATGGCGGCCACCACCAGCGCTCCGCAGCAGCCCAAAACCGGGCGCGCGCAGCACCGCACCCTGGATCCCGCGGCAACACCCAACCCGCAGCAGCGCTCAGCAGCAGCCGCACAGCCGTGCTCAGCAACCGCCGCACAGCAGTGCTCAGCAGCAGCCGCACAGCAGTGCTCACTAGCAGCCGCGCAGCACTGCTCAGCAGCAGCCGCACAGCAGTGCTCCGCAGCAGCTGCAACCCGCAACAGCGCTCAGCAGCAGCCCTCAGGGCTGCGGCGCCGCCGGCGACCACTCCCCCCCCGTGGCCTCCAATTACCTCGCCTTTGCCGCCTGCAGCGCCTCCACCAGCGGCGCCAGCTGCGCCTTACTGGGCAGCAGTGCTCAGCAGCAGCCGCACAGCAGTGCTCAGCAGCAGCCGCACAGCAGTGCTCAGCAGCAGCTCTCAAGGCTGCGGCGCCGCCGGCGACCACTCCCCCCCCGTGGCCTCCAAATACCTCGCCTTTGCCGCCTGCAGCGCCTCCACCAGCGGCGCCAGCTCCGCCTTGGTGGGCTTAGGCTCCCCTCCCTTGGCCACCCTCACAGCCTCCCCTGCCGCCGCCACCTCCGCTGCCATCGCACGAGCCTCCGGGGAGTCTGGCGGCAGGAGCTTGGGCGCGGCGGCGGTGGCAAATTTTTTGAGGAGGGGGAAGGCGATGACGTCGCGGATGGAGGGTGAGTCGGTGAGGAGCATGATGAGGCGGTCGATGCCGATGCCGAGGCCGGCGGTGGGCGGCAGGCCGTATTCGAGGGCGTCGAGGAAATCTTCGTCCACGTCGCAGGCTTCTTCGTCGCCCGCGGCTTTCTTGGCGGCCTGGGCCTGCGGGTGTTTCGTTCGTTGAGGGGCGCGGAGAGGGTGCATCTGTGATGAGGCGATGCATACTTCGAAGGACTATGTCGTACTACGTGCTATTACTAGTATCACAGTAGTATGTAGTGGCATAAACAGCATGAGATGACAGTACTGGTGGACAGTTACCATGGTTCTACTCCTGACATACAATGCACTGTAAAGGCGGCCTGGGCCTGCGGGAGTTCCGTTTTGGGGGGAGGGGAGAGGGTGGGTGCATCATTGAAGAGGCGATGCATACTTCCGAAGTACGTGCTACTACAAGCAGCAGGCGACTTTACTAGGTGTGCATACTTATTGCAAAAAATGGCAGTCTGGGGCTGCAGGCATTGGTTTGAGGAGCGCAGGTTATGCAACTTATGAAGAGGCGATAATATAACTTCAGTAGAAGCATATATGTGGTAGGATACAAGTGGGTGTATATTTGCTAGTGCCACAGTACGAAAAATGGCAAGGGTTGCTGGTGGTTGGTTTGACCTTTGATATCCGGTGTGTACAGGTTGCACGCATGCACATCGCCAACTCAAAGTCGGTCACATACTGACTGTTATGCAGCCACGATACCCACTACCAGAACCAACCAGCAGGACACAACACCTCCTAAATGCCCACCAAATTCCTTTTTGGGGTGTAAAGGCGCAAGCATGACACACATTGCCATAAAAAAAATATGGCACTATACGTACACCAAGCAGTGGCTACCTGGACTCGGGGCTCGGACGGCTGCCACGGATCTACAAAGGAGAGTTAGTTGTAAGGGTTTGATGTGGATTGATAAGGTTTTGGTTGTGGTTTTGAGCACTTCAACACCAACCCCAAGCGCATCGACAACAGCAATCCAAAAAACATAGGCACAGCCTGCCGCTGCGCGCACTGCTGCTCACCTGCCCCGGGCGGGTGCACTACAGCATGTACTCCTCAAGTACTGCGGTAAGTATAGCCTACGATACATGCACTACAGCATGTACTTGTTAGTACGTGATATGATACATACCACTACACTAGTACTTGAAGTAACTCAAAGTGCACCCACCTCAAAGCGCTCACGCTGATCCACAGAGTCAGTGAGCTCGCTGAAGGCGTTGGCGGTCTCGCGCCCCACGATGAACAGCTCAAAGCGCTCCGTGTAGCCGGGCTTGCTGCGGTGCGGCTTGGCAAGGGGGGACACTTCCACGGGGTAGTCCGTGACAAAGGTGGGCTGCACCAGGGACGATTCGCAGAGCTCCTCAAAGCACTCGTTGAGGATCTGTGGGAGGGAGCAACAACAGGGCACACCAGTGGTTGCATGATGTTGACTTCAGAGTGCAATGCAGTCTTATAGTTCAGAAGTATGCCACATGATGGTTTCCACATCTGTGGGAGGGAGCAACGGGGGACACCAATGGTTGCATGATGTCGGCTTCAGAGTGCAATGCAGTCTTATCTGCCACCTTATGTTGTCTACAGTACATGCGCCGGCTGCGCTTTGCGCTCGTTGAGGATCTGTGGCAGGGAGGAAGCGGGGCACACCGATGGTTGCATGATGTCGGTTTTAGAATACAATGCGGTCTTATGCCACCTCATGTCTTAGCATATGTGTGGGCTGTGCTTTTACGTTGTCTCGGTGGGCGACGGGCCATTTGCACGTGCCAAGTTTCCTGGCTTCTGTGGAATAAGACAACATACGTTGGTGCCTTGTAACCAACCCGTAAGACTGAGGGGAGGTCAAAATCAATAAATGGGAAATACCCCCTCCATGGCACCCTGTGCCGCTCGACTGCTTGCCGTCACCACTATGCACCTGCCGTGCGTGTGCAAGCACCAACGTCGAACTCGATAGCTACTGCCACGGCTGCCCTACACATCAGATTGTTCACTGTGGTGGCAGCAACATGACAGCACTAAAAGCAGGTTCCTTGGTTTCCATCAGGGATCGGTCACATCCTCAATTGCTCCATTGCTCCTGTGGATGCGCAGGGAACATACTTCAAGCACTAAGAAGTGTACGGCATGTACACTTTCTTTCCATTTCAAACAGACAACAGATGTCGCGTCTGCCACCATGTGACAGCTAGCCCAGCACCACCACCACCACCACCACCGCCACCGCCACCACCACCACAAGAGGCGGCGACCCACCTCCCCCACAGACGCCTTGGAAGCCACGCTGTGCACGCCCGCCGCCTTGGCCGCAGCACGAGCCTCCTCCAAATCGGTGCAGGCCTCAAAATCGAAGCCCGATGCCTCCTTCACAAGGTCGCCCATGGTCACGCGGCGCCACGGGGGAGTCAGAGAAATTTCTGCGCCCTGGTAGGAAATTTCTGTGGTTGCGCGCGCGCGCCGCGCCGCGGAGGCGATGAGGAGCTCCGTGAGGTCCATCATGTCGTGGTAGTCCGCGTAGGCCTGAGAGCAAGTTGAAGTTGAAGTGAGAATATGTTGAAGTTTAAGTTGAAGTTCGAGTTGTAATTTTGAAGTTTCAGTTGAAGTTGTGATG
Organism: Ophiocytium majus; assembly: GCA_032358315.1. Lineage (NCBI taxonomy): Eukaryota > Xanthophyceae > Mischococcales > Ophiocytiaceae > Ophiocytium > Ophiocytium majus. Next base: position 12,867 of record JAULBY010026806.1, on the reverse strand, counting down.
TTGAAGTTGAAGTTCTCACAGGGTGGCGGCAGTGATTGCAAGGGTAGCGGTGTAGCAGAAGCAGCCGTGGTGAGGCGATGGTGGCAGCGGCGGCGGTGGCGGCAGGGGCGGTGGCCGCGGCAGCAGAGCCGGACAATGGCGAACACGCTGAGCTGAGTCCTAGTGTCCAAGCACTTCCTATGGGTACAATATATGAGCTGGTTGCAGCTGGTTGCAGCGCCTTTCTGGGCGGGGTGTGGCTCACTACGGAATCCAGGATGCGCAGGTAGCAAACATGATCATGCTAGTCCCCATCTGTACTTGCAGTACGAAAAATATACATGGACTGACGCATGTACACAAATAAGGCAGCGGCTCACCTGGTATATCTCCACGCTGGTGAACTCGGGGTTGTGACGCGTTGAGATACCCTGCGCAACACACAAGTGCATGATACACACGTGCACGGCATGCACACAGGGCCAAGACCTAAGCAGCCATTCTCATTATCGATCTCTGGAAACGCACTGGAAGCAAAGAAATGCCCGGCATGGCCCAGTTTGCGTGTTATGCGCGGGGGGCACTTGGTGCGCATGACACCGGCATTGATGTGCAAGCAGTCGAGAACACCATGCAGCAGAACACAACGCAGCTCGTGACTTGTCTCATTTCTGAAACGCGCCCAAGCTTGTACGCGCGCTCAAAGGTTTCATGGTGAAATTCCACATTTGCGACAACTGCGAATTCAGTGGCCAAACATGGGCTTCGGCCTGGCATTTTGCCCCAGCCACGGCAGTTTCTGGGCTTTAGCAGCCTTTTAGGTTTCTTTCACAAGTGTTGTGGCTAATCTGTGTGGGCAGTCTATGCGGGCAGTCTGGAGCACCACCAGCGAGTGAGGGGCGAGCGGCGTGCGCACGCAGTACCGCACATTGCATGCCAACCCTGCGCAAAAACATGCGTGCGCGCGCAACAGCATTGTCTTTCACAGCGGCAGGGGAATGAAGCGGCTTGTGACTTGCCTCATTTCTGAAAATGCGCCCAAGCTCGTACACGCGCTCAAAGCCGCCCACCACCAGCCGCTAAACACAAAAGCAGCAGCAGCAGCACCAGTGCCACGGAGAGCAAGAGACCCGGTGAGATCAGCTGTGACAGGCGACAATGAGGGGCCTCAGTGGTGGCAGTTGTTGCGGCGCAAGGAGCCAAAACAGACGCAACAGGGGGAAGTGTGTGTGCCACGAGTTATGAAGAAAGGGAACAGCTGACTTTTGGAGCCACTGACACAGTGTGCAGAGGGAAGATCACGGCGAGGCGCACGTCGGTGGCAGTATTGTGAACACGTACCTGCGACAATCTACTGCTTCACTGCTTGAAATAGTGTATACACATGATATAATGACAAAGTGTTGTGAACACGTCGCTGACGCATGTGTATGCAGCATGAGCCGTGTATGGCATCGCAGCACATGCATCAAGCACCTTGCATGCCCCTCAGCATGTGGTCGGTGACCCTAAGCCCACTGACAAGGTTTGCAGCAGTCTGGCATTCATAGCTGCTGCTGAGCAGTCACATAGCAATGCACTCCACTTTGGACACAGGCTCCTGCTCTGGATTGCTCCTCTGCTCTGCGGTGCTGGCTGCTTCTACCGCCAACCTCATCACCCACCTTCAGGTGCAGCTCCGTGGCAATGCGCAGCGTCAGAGGCAGGTCCAGAGCATTGTGGTACGTCTCAAATGGCTTGGCAACTGCACCGCCCGCCACACTCTGCACGCACGCACACACGCAACCACACACGCACAGACACGTTGGCAGCTCAGCAACACAGCCGGCGCGGCAATTACAGTAGCCGTGTGAGCATGGGGTTGGCGGCGGGTGGGACAGGGAAAAGGCCGGCGCATGTCGCTATTGAGGGTGTGTGACTCTGCACACACGCACGCACACACACAACCACACACGCACAGACACGTTGGCAGCTCAGTAGTGATGGGTCACAGCGTATCATCTGTGCGTTATACGCCCGCATACTACAGTAGTATAATGTATGTAAATGTACTTCGAAGTATAGCGTATACAGATTAACGTAGTTACACGACAAATACGCCGTTCATCGCGTCTTTGGGCGTAGGAATAAGCCGTATCTTGTACAACGTACTACAGTAGTACTACAGTAGTATAAAAGACGTTACACGCCGTGACCCATCACTACAGCTCAGCGACGCAGCCGCCACCGCACAAACAGCAGCTGTGTGTGCAAGGGGGCCACCGCAGGGGCCACAGCAAGGCGATGGGGGGGAACTGCCGTTGCATGTCTGCCGTTGCATTTCATGCACCGGTGTGTGGCACGTGCGCTCAAGTGGGCGCCAGGTAGGCAGAGCAGCGGCAGCAGCAAGGGTGCGCAAGGTGAGCACATGCAAACAAAGGTCGTAGGCCATGCAAGCAGGTCGCTGCCGATTATCTCTCAACTTCAGCTGGGCAAAAAGTTCAAGTTTGAAGCGTGGCACACCATGCCGCGGTGGGATAAACTCAAGAATGATTTGGGCACCCAGGTCTCAGTACACGCCACCGGTGGGCTGGCACTGACGGGCACAGTTGAAGTTTGCACATCAACCTTACATGTTGAAGGTGTCACATCAACCTTACATGTTGAAGGTCAGCAGCACAAAAACTTCGACACGGAAATTCAGCGGCGTACCTGCAGCACGGGCAGTCTCAATCTCAAGAGGGCTTTGCTCATCCAGGTATCGGTGCAGGCCACCAGCACCCCCCTGCCAACACGCCCAGTTGAAGTTGACAGTGAATCGTAGCTATCCAAGTTCGGTACAACACAACAAGTTCTATGTTGCAGGTTGCGTACCTGCAGCACGGGCGTTTAAAGCCATCAGGGCCACCAGTAGCCCGCTGTCAACAGGCATGCTTGAAGTTGGCATATGAATGAGCATGTTGAACTTCAACAGTTGAGGGTCAGTACAACACAACAACTTCAATGTTGAAGTTTACCCACCTGCAGCACGGGCATGGTTGAAGTTGATGTATGAATGATGTTGAAGTTCAACAACAACTTTGAAGTTGAAGTTTGCCCACCTGCAGCACGGGCGTCTCAATCTCAAGGAACCCCCTGTCGTCCAGGTCGCGGCACACTGGCAACAGGCCCGTTGAAGTTATAATGTCAGTGCAACAACAACTTCAATGTTGAAGTTTCAACAACTTCAAAGTTGAAGTTTGCGTACCTGCAGCACGGGCGTCTCAATCTCGAGGAAGCCCCGGTCGTCCAGGTCGCGGCGCAGGCCGCTGGTGATGGCGGCGCGCGCCCTGAATGTCTCCCTCACATCCGGGTTGACAATGAGGTCCAGATGCCTCTGGCGGTACCTGTGGCGTGGTCGGTGCCAGCGCCGGCGAGTGCAGGCGGCAGGGGTGGTGGCGGCAGCAATGGCGGTGGCAGCAGCAGCAGCAGCGGCAGCAGCAGTGGCAGCAGCAAAAGTGGCGGCAGCAAAAGCAGCAATGGCGGTGGCAGCAGTAGCGGCATCGGCGCAGCAGCAGGAGCGGTGGTGGCAGCAGCAGCAGCAGCGGCAGCAGCAGGGGCAGCGGCGGCGGCAGCAGCAGCGGTGGTGGTGGCGGCGGCAACAGCGCACTATAAGTGTGTGCGTGCAATGGCGCGGGGGTTTCCCACTCGCAGCAGCCACCGCATATGCTGCCGCCGCAGCAGCAACAGCAGAAGTGTCTGTACTGGTCTCAGCCCACAGATGCACGGTGTGTTGCACCTGCGGCAGCGCCAGACGCAGCGCCCCGTCACCCCTGTGTGAAAAACCATGTATTTTTATCAAACTCCGCTTAGGGCACGGAAAGCCCTTTGCACGCGGGGCGCGTGGCCAGAAAAAGGGATCAGACAGGTAGCGAAAAAGCTGGCAATGCTCAGTACTGCGTACCCTACGTAAGGGAAGCCTGGCATGTTGCCAGAGCACTTCTCTAATGAATTACAGCCCCATGTCCCAAACCATGTACTGCTACTTTTTTGGCGCAAACAGCACTGCAGCTGTGGCGCAGGCACGCCATGTGCTGCTGTGCCACTCATGACGGGCATGCGGTGACGCGACCACGCAAAAAGTAACTGGCACCAGCTAGTTTGGCAAAAGACTTTCGTCACTGTCATGTCTGTGGCTTGCCACCTTAACCGAACAACTCCGCGCACAGAAGAACCAGAAAACGAAAACCAGCATGAACCGTGCAGCATGGATACGATTTCCGTTTGATTGTTGCTGTCTTCGGCCTGGTGTTTTTGGTTTTTTGATTGTTGGTGCTCACGTGAAACATTAGCACATTCCTCAACAGACCAAGTCGCAGTGCATGGGCCAGTGCTGCTGCGCACACACGCAGTGCAAAGGCACAGTTGCGCGCATGATCTGCACCTCCCAGAGCAGTGCGCTGTGCGCCTCTGCTGCTTTTGTGCTTCTTAGGTGCGTTTCACGACCCACCAAGTACGTACGTGGTACGGGTACATGGACTCCGGCAACATGCCAGGCTTCCCTTGAAGTACTGAGCATTGCCAGCTTTTTCGCAACCTGTCTGATTTTCTCGCACCGTGTGCAAAGGGCTTCCCCGCGCCCTAAGCGGAGTTTAATACAAGTACATGGACTATAGTGTCATTGCATGAGTACACGTGCATATATGAACTTCAGCAGGCCCTGCATCATCAACTGCCTCAGTGGGTAAGCCCAAATCATGGTGCCACACCAACTATTGATGCATTGACAACCGGGTAGAGCTGCTTGCGCGTGATTTCTATGCCCGCTGCAAATTGCGTGCACGTGTTGGAGAATGTGCATTTCTCGTGTCTGCCCGCCGTTTGCTGACAGACATCATTGATGTCATGTATGCAAAATGGTACCGGTACCTGCTGTTGTGCTGTTGCGCTGCCAGCAGGTGTCATTCTTTTGCCAGCTAGCACTATGCCGTTGCACCTGCAGCAACGTATTTGCAGCTAGCTCAATACTGGTGGTGAAGGCATGCAGCATGCATGCTGTTCCTGCTACTATCTAGTACCTTAAGATTACAGACAAATTTGCTGGCAACCGCGTGTCTGATCATCCTTTTTCTGGCCACACACGCACCGTGTGCTAAGGGTGTTCCGCGCCCTAAGCGGAGTTTCATAAAAATACATATGAAATACCATTTGCGCCCCTCAATCTGATGCAGTGTTCGCAACAGCTGGTTCTTTGCTGATGACTGCCGGCCTCAGCATAACACATGTCGAGTCCGCTGTTGAATCACTTTCAAGGACACCAGCGGCCGGGAAGTTTGAACTGAGCTGATTCGTGTTGACTGGCCATTACTAACTCTGTTGTGGGAGCACCTCTGGTATGGGCATGCTGTACTACTATTCAGGCATACGTACACACGCACACACACACATACACACACGCACACTCACACACACTCAAGTACTCCAAGTATACCACTGTGCATGACTCACTGACTTATGCTGCACGAGGTACACCCTGATGTGTGCGCACGCACCTCTTGTCCAGGTCCTTGAGCCCATGACACTTGTCTCATGTTATACATGTACTTCAAGTACTTCTTGAAGTATTTCTTGGTATCATGCATGCGTATACAGTGTATATATACCCTTGTAAAGTACTAGTAGTATATGGTGCATGATAGGTGTACTGTGCATGCGTGTACATACTATGTAGAAGTATATATACTTCGAAGAAGTGTATGTACTTCGGCGTACATGTACTTCAAGCTACATCCATGTATGTATTTGGAAGGAACCAGAAACAGAAGTACAGTCAGTCAAGTACTTATGAAGTACAATATATGATGCGTGCATGCGCGCGCGCACCTCCTCTCCATGTCCTGAGCCCGTGATACTTGTCTGGCAGCGGCCCATCAGCCCGTGGTACACCATTCACTAGTGCTTCTTGAAAAGCATGACTATACACATCATAGGTACTGTACATGTGTAAATAGAGTCATGTGCAATGTATGATGGGTGCATGTCCGCGCACACCTTCTGCCTGTCCTAGAAACCACGATACACCGTCCACTAGCACTTCTTGCGCAGCATGATTGCTAACAATCACGATAGGTACTGTAGTGCAGATATATGTACATATCCTCATGTACAATGTCACTATGTATGATGCGTACATGGGCGCTCACCTCTTTCCATGCCCTCGAGCCCGTGATACTTGTCTGGCAGCGGCCGCAGGCTCTTTGGCAGCAGCGCCCGCTCCTACTGCTTGAAAGCATGAATATACACATCATACAAGTACAGTAGTAGTGGGTACTGTAGATGTGTAATATAGTCATGTCTAATGTATGATGGGTGCATGCCCGCTGGTACTGTACTGTAGATGTATGCACAATGTTACATTGTCAATATGTGGTGTGTGCGTACGCGCGCGCACCTCTTCTCCATATCCTTGAGCCCGTGATACTTGTCCGGCAAAGGCCGTAGGCTCTTGGTCAGCAGCGCCCACTCCCCCACCACCACGCTAATCTCCCCCTTATCAGTGCGCTTCACACTGCCCTTCACGCCCACCACGTCCCCCGCGTCAACCCACGCCTTAAGCCGAGAAAATTCCTCAGCACCGATCCGCGCCTGTTCCAGGTAGAGCTGAACGGTGCCCGTTGCGTCCTGCAGCGCAAAGAAGGCCAGCTTGCCAAAGACGCGCCGTGCCATAACACGCCCTGCTACACTCACCTGCTCAGCAGCAGCAGCGGTAATAACAGTTGAAGTTAGTGTTGAAGTTCACAATGTGTGCGGTCAAGCCACGCTCACCTGCTCAGCAGCAGCAGCGGTAACAACAGTTGAAGTTAGTGTTGAAATTCACAACGTGTGTGGTCAAGCCACGCTCACCTGCTCAGCAGCAGCAGTGGTAACAACAGTTGAAGTGCCATCATCCATGCGGCGTGCACTGCATTTACCTGCTTGTGAGGGCAGGCAAGGGCAGCTCGCACACATGCCAAACACTTCTCACACGCGCAGCCGCGCATGCCATCCCTGAGGCCATTACGTTTTGTGTATTGGTCGCGGAGACATGAGGGCGTGCGCGCATCGGTTGAAGGTTGTATAGTGGTCATGCCTCGAGGGCATGTGTTGAAGTTAGAGTTGAAGTTCAATATCTGTGGTCAAGCGCCAGACGGACTGCTGCTGTGACTGCCGCCACAGAGCGGTGGTGCGATGCACCCTGCCGCCGCGCGCCACACTCACGTGGTGAGCAGCAGCAACAGCAGTAGTTGAAGTGAGAGTTGAAGTTAACACTGAGGCGGTGCTGCTCTTTGAGCTGCGGCCAGTTGTGCGCACTCATCCAGGGCGACTACCCATGCAACGGGCCACACTGCTTGAGGCACATAGCATATTTCATTTCTAACAGCACTGTAGTTTAATTGTTTGCACTTGTGGGCGGGCAAGAGCACATGTCACGCATGCCAGCGCGCCCACCGGCAGCCAAGGCACATGGCCGGCACTGTATGCAGACAAACACACAAAGTGCTGTGGACAACCAGGAACAATAACTGCTGCTAAGCGGGCAGGTCTGAGCCGCCGGCAGGCTAGGGCTCGACCTGCCAGTAGTAGGTGGCACTACTAGGTGTACATCCTTCAAAGTATAGGCTCGACCTGCCAGGGCAGGTCATCTGCCAGGGCGCATGCAGCGCCGCGCGCTCCCGCCCACCTGCGCCAGCACGCGTCCCCCAAACCCCTGGCGTCATCATGTACCAAGTACTGTACAGTAGCACTGCAATACATACCAAGAGTGGCATAACCCACTTGTTGGTCTGCTGCTTCTCGGACCGGCATCGCGGCTGGGGCACCTGGTCTTGGTGCAGTAAACAGTAGGCGAAGACGTATACACCTGAGCAAGCCATATATATTTGCGGTATACGGAGCGCATATACAGCGTATATGGCGAACATTTTGAGAATAATAGTGATAGTAACATCTTGGCGCAGGCAGAGAAAGAGACTGGTGCTTTGCATGGTGGCTGGCCCAGCATAGTAAGTTATTGCACATGTATTGACAAGAAAAAAATACCCACATATATATGTTTTCGTGCAACCCTGCTAAAGAGCTTGCACCATACCTCCCACTGTCCACATGTCCACATGCCAGCAGCGACCAAGTTTTGCTCACACACGTGTGTCAGGGGGTGGCCTGCGCACGCGCAACTGCCCCTGACCTTCTCACAGGCTGGTAATCACTAGCATAGTACAGTGGCAATGGTCTGAAAACTGCCAGGCGTCAGGCGCCTTGCAGGCTAAAGTAGTTCACTGTGCTATTGACAGTCATTCAGCACAGCACAGCTTTGAACCGGCGCCACGTGACGCAGGGCGGACGGGTCGGTGGTCACCGCAGCGCACAGATTGTTCCCAGCGTGCTACTGCATGTTGTGCTCACCATGCCGCCACGCTTGTGACACCATACACTGCATTTGTGATGCTTCGAAATGGGAGGCGGGGTACTGTCAGACTCTGGTGAGCCCCGCTTAACCGAACGTTGAATGCTGTACTTCAAGTACTTCTTGAAGTTTACAATATCATTTGATATACTTCAATAAGAACTTCATGTTCATTTATGCAATGTACATGCATATGTAACTTATGGGTATATTTATAAAAATACCTCAATACTTCTAGAAGTACATGGTTTCATAGGGTCGGCAACATGCCATTGGGGTGTAGGATGCCTTCTATTCACTCATGTACCGTGAGATCACCAGATACTTCCTTCAGTTGGACGTTGTGTGGGGGCAAGAGCCACCGTAACGCCGGTGCACTCCTACCCTATTTAATCACAATGTGAACCTGTACTTGTGTGACGAATTGTAAAATTGAGTGATTGTCGCACGCCACTGAAAAGCAACCTCGCCATTGCAGCATGCATGCTGCCGCACATCAGCCGCTCCTTCCTCAGAAGGCAACCTACGTTGCACAGGCAAGCATGAGAGGTCAAGGCCGCTGCCAGCGACACACCTTGCACACGGTGTTTGTCCCGCAGCCATGCCTGATACTGCTACAAATGCCACCACATGCAAGTAATGAAAAAACAGAAATAACTTGAACTCACCCACCACATCGCTATGATGGAATTTGCGCTTCGGTTGGTGCGAGATTTGCTGCTTCTTATTAGGCGCTATCTTCGCTTTGTTCACCCCCTTGCACGGGTCCGCCCAGGGTGACGGCCCCTACCGGTGAGGAGACCTAGAGTTTATCCCTCCTAGATGCGTTTTCATATAACGCACTGTGAGCGACACTGGCGGAGCATGTGATGTGCACAGGCGCACACCACCAGCCTCTACATGTGGCCATAGCATAGCATAAGGACGCGCACATAGCCCTTTTATCCTAAACCCTGATAATTGAAAGGAACATGACGGAGTATGAGTGTCATTGGCGGCGTGTTTGATGCACACAGGCGCACACTACGAGCGTACATGTGGCCATAGCGGAATGTTAGCATGCGCACATAGCCCCCTTATCCTAAACATAGTGATTTTGAAGTTAAATGATGGAACTCACGTGCGCACTCTCATCCTCCTCGCCCGCCGCCAGCCTCTCCCACTGCTCATGAACAGCCGCCGCGCTGTGACTCACGTCCCAGGAGTACGCATAAGGGTTAATGCCCGCCGCTTTCATCTCCTCGACTTTCCCCAGCCGCACCGCCCGCAGCTCCTCAGTCGAAGCGCCCTCCTCCTCCTGCTGAGCACCCTTCTTAGCCCGCCCCCCCTTGCCCCCCTTCCCCGCCTTCTGAGCCCCCCCTTGCTGGGGGGAAGTCGTGCTCAGCAGCCGCAGGCCCACGCGCCGCGCCGACAAGGGGCCATGGCGGGCGGCCGCCGTGCGAGCAACCGCCGTCGCCGCTCGGGACTGGGTGGCGGGGCGGGAGAACAGCGCGATGGCGGTGCGGCTGCCCAGCGCCACGGCGGCGAGCATGACGCACGCCGCGCTCCTGGGTGCTCGCATCGGCGCGCGCTCTGCGGGATGGGGGGGGGGTGGTTTTCAGCGTGTTGTTGACCTGGCAGCGGTGCACATGCAGTGATGACAGAACCGGGATGTGCTAAATTTGTGTTGCTGTGAATGGGTTGCTTTGCAACGCTGCAAGTTGCAGCAGCACCGTGCGCAGGACAGCAGCATTGATCGTCAGGCAAGTGGTGCCCAAACGCCTCAGGTTGAACTAGAGCACACGCCACAGGACTCACACAGCAAACACAGCATCGTGCGTGGTTTCAGGCGCGGCAGCCCGCAAGCAACACTTGTGAGAAGCTGTGGGCTGCTTGCAGGCAACATTGCCGGCACCGCCATCTCGTCAGTAAGCATGATACAGACCAGACCAGCAGACATCAACATGCATTTTGTGTGTGGACGCGCGGCTGGGGCAGGAAGGGAAGATGCACGGATATGCCTTTGAAAAAGCGCACATGCAGCTCGCAGATCACCGCACGCGGCGTGAGCTCTCACCTGTTGCGAGTACGTCTGCGACCCCAGGTGCGACGGCACGGCAAGCTGCTGATGCGCAGCTGCGGTGCTGCATCAGATCATGATAGCTATAGACGTCAACGATGTGCACGTGCGCACGTAGGTAAGACCGGTGTGTCATACTATCACACACAGTCATAGCAGCTTGCCTCACTCAAGCTGCCACACCAGCGGCGGACTCATTGGCGAAGGAAGCGCGGCGGTGGAGAGCTGCTGCTGCTGCTACTGCGGCTGGAGCTGCTGCAGGCGAGCTTGGCGAGCAGCCATGGGGGATGACAAGCGGCCCACTCAAATACTGCCCTTTTTGTACCTGGGCAGCAGAGTCCATGCCAAGTCCAGAGGCCTGCTCAGAGAATTGGGGGTGAAGCGCATTCTCAACGCCACCCCGCCCAGAACGTGAGCTGCAAGCCGTGTTGACACTCGTTTCAAGCCGTCTTGTTACTGCCCTGGCTGGCGTGTACTGGACCCATTGAGGAAAAATTTCTGAGCAGTGCAAGTGCAACTGCCACCCACATGTTGCCAGCACCATAATTGCACCACAGCAGAAGCAGCAGCTGGTACTGCTGCTGTCCGATGTAATGCTGCGCCATAGCGCATGCATGCGCGTCGTTTTCCCTGCTACGCAGCATGCACCATCAGTCCCGGTTTTCGAGTGCCACGCGGGATACATACTGCTGCCACTGACACTCCATCATGCTGATGGCTGCGACTGCGTCTGTGCGCGTCATGCATGTGCATGCAGGGTTGACCCACTCACTGGCTGCCCGAATTTCTTTGAGAAGGAGGGCGCGCAAAATATGCTGTACCGGCGCGTTCCGGTGAGCACACGTGTGGCACACTACATTTCTCTGTACGTGCTCAGCATGTCGTTGGCTTGCTCTGGCAGCCGCACTCGTCATGCAGCACTGCCGCATGTGGCATGCTTAAAAGCTCTCACCTGGGATGCTTACCATCATGCGCAGATGCATTTGCAGTGCCATAGCCGTTGTGCACACCTAATCACAGGCGGCGCTGCTCCACCTGTGCGTGCAACGGAGGCGCACAGCATTGTCACACCACTGCCTCAATGCAACAAGCGCAGCTGCACATGCCTACCATGGCTGCGGCCACCACCCATGCACAGCACCCTCACTTGTGCCCCACCCCCTGCGGCCGTGCTGCTGCCACTGCCGCTGCCGCCGCCACCTGTCCCCCCCGCCGCCTCTGCTGGCCCCTCGCCGGTGCCTACGCCCATGCTGTCACTGCTCCTGCTGCTGCCGCTGCTCCCCCCTCGCCTGTGCCTGCGCCCTAGAGCAGATAATGGACAACAGGGGGGAGGACCTGCTGGGCCACCTGGATGCGTCTGTGGCGTTCATAGACGCGGGGCAGTACCACGGGTCGGTGCTGGTGCACTGCCACCGTGGCGTGTCGCGCAGCGCCTCCATTGTGGCCGCGTACCTCATGAAGGTGCGCTTTTAATTGTTTTACTTCAGAAGTACTCCGAAGTACAGTGCACTCGCTTTTTAGTTTGCTCTGATTCAGTGCGGTATGCGGTTAAGTGCGGGGTCCAGAGACCCGTCACTGACCACATGATTCTATATAAAGTTTATTATAAATGACACACAATGCCCTATTTGATGTAGTGCGGGTCTTGCTTTAGTGCGGGGTGTTGGGAGGGTGACACTACCCCGCACTAAATCGCAAGTGCACTGTACTTCGAAGGAGGTGTAAGGCCCAGCGCTGAGCACAGCGGTGCTACATTGGTGTGTGTTGGGCAGCAGGGAGACTCCATTGTGGCCGCATCCCTCATGAAGGTTTGCTTCTAAGTGTTTTAGGTGTTCACGAGGCCCAGCGTCGCACACAGCGGTCACTGCGCATGTGCCGCAATGGCCCACTCGATGTATGAGCGGTGCCGCAGTGGGTGCCTGTTGGGCAGCAGTTACACTCCACTGTGGCCGCGTACCTCATCAAGGTGCGTGTTTTGAATGCTTAGTGTCAAGCACTGTCCTTGCCTGTGTGCCACAGCCCACAGCCGCCGAGTTGCTGCCACAGCCGCCGAGTTGCTGCCGGTGTGGTGCTGCACTCACCCAGATATCCGCATGTGTGTGATGTGGTTCTATATATATACATCGCGTGAAGTGTGTGCGGCGTGTACAGAGCGATGCAGCACATGCGGTGACCCATCCCTGTGTGCATGCAATGGAGGCGAGCGTGTCACAGGAGCAGCACGTTACCTTAGGCGATTCCTCTCTCTCTCTCCTACAGTAAAAAAACCCTGTAGTAATACTTCGAAGTATATACTTCGAAGCATTATAATGCTTCGAAATATGAAGCATTATAATATATAATGCTTCGAAGTATATACAGGAAAGTGCCCTATTGTCGGACGCCTAAGCACCCCCATTTTCAAGCATGTGCCACACCAAGTCACAAT
>JAULBY010026795.1:0-16845 GCA_032358315.1 Ophiocytium majus | reverse complement strand
TGTACCCGCACCAGCGCGGCGCCTGCGCGTTCGGCCGCGAGTTCGGCACGCACGCCATGCTGTGCTCCGGAGCCCTCCACGTTAAGGCTTGGCACGGCCACATCAAGCCCATGATTGGCCCAATCGACGTTGCCCTGGGATGGCTGGGCGGTTACGCGGTAGTTTCGCCTGGGCCCACATTCTGCGTCATGCGCGGGCCAGAGGAGGACCCTTGTGCGCCGGTTTGGCGGCTGCCGAAAGTGCGCAGCGGCGGCGGCGGAGGCGGCGGCGGCGGCAGTGGGAAGGGGGAGAAGCAGGAGGAGGAGCGGCGGCGGCGGGAGGAAAAGGGGGGCAAGGGGGGGGGGGGGGGGGGGGGCAAGAAGCAGCGCGGGGTGGAGTTGAAGTTGGAGAAGGAAACTTCAAGTGTGTCAACGGAAACTTCAACTTTGAGGGCTGATGAGGAGGAGGAGGGAGAGGAGGAGGTGGACGCGGTGGGCTGCAAGGTGCAGTTTGTGGAGCTGTGGGGGCAGGACCGCAACGACGCCAAGCAGTACTTCTTTGTGAAGCAGGAGGGGAAGGGGGAGCATGCGCTGCTTTGCCGCGCTCCCTCGGAGGAGGTGCTCGCCAGGTGAGCTCGAGTCAACTGGCGTGTGCTGCTGCTGAAGTTTCCATGATTTTTTTTGGTGGTGCTGTAGCTGCTGCTGTCGGCAGTGAGGTTGCTAGGTGGCAAGCAGGCTAAGATGGGGGATGAGGGTTTGTGAGGTACGGGGCAAGGGCTAAGGGTGGCTTGGCACGCAGGCTGCAAGTCTCATTTTTGAAGTCGTGTGTCGGCAGGGACGGTGGCGACACTGCCAAGCACGCACTCTCACATACGGCAACCACACCATGTTGAAACGTTTTATGCAGTGATCCAGATGTCACCTCCAACATCACCTTCAATAAACTTGCTAAACTCCTTGTGTGTGGTATGTTGAAGCTGTACTCATGAGTAATGGCTGTTGCGCTGCGGCGTTATCGCCGTCAGCCATGTGTGCCAAGTGCAAGTGCAGTTACCCCCCTGGTGTTGCTCATCTGCACGCCAACACATGTGTGGGTGGTGCCAAAGTCACAGGCACGTGCTCTTCATACTGTTGTCAAAGACCTGAGGACGCAAGTTCAGTAGCGACCTAGGCACACGCCTCAGTGCTGTTGATGCAGTACTGATAGTGCCATTATGCTGGCAGGCAGTCATGTTGACGCTCTGACGTCCCTCAAGTGCGATGTGGTAAGCACAGCTTCACACACCACCTGTTGAGAGCTGAATGGCGGCTTTTCTTTCTTGGCTCTCACATGGTGTGATCATCACGGTGTCAGATGTGTACACATGGCGGAGGGCACTCGGTGCTATGTGCATGTGCGTGCACAACGCCAGCACCTGTGATTGTGTTGCGTAAGATGACCATCAGGCGCGAGACTGCTTGCAAAATTCGTCTGGTCAAAAAGGGCACCCTCGAATTGCAGCCACAGCTTGTAACTTCAACCTAGTACTGGACAGTCCAAGTTGAAGTTCTGTGCACGTACACCTCACTCGCAGCAACGAGCAAACGGGCGTCGCGCCTCGTGGCTGCGCAGTATTCGCACACGCGAAAAACACCGCACGCAGGGGGCGTAGCGTTGCTTGCTGTGGAGCAGTGGAGCACAGCACAGAGGCACACACTGCGCAAGCTGCGACAGCGAGAGCGGTTGGTGGTGAGAGGTTGCAGATTGGGGTGAGAGGCGTTGGCGGCTGTGACCTGGCGCGTGGCGATATGGGAGTGTTGTGGGATGGGGCTGTGGGATATTCCTCTTGTCCCTAAGCAGTTACTTGGATTACTTACTTGGGTTTTGCTGGCTCCAGAAGTAACCTACCTCTTGGCAGCTGTAGTGAAGGCACACGCTAGGTGAAGACACACTACTTCTGTGGCACACTGAGTGGCTCTCAAAGTACTGCACTCCCCCGTTGTTGGGTTCAACAGAAGCACTTGACCTGATCAACTACTTAGGGACAAGACTTTGTCCTGGAGTATGTGGATTGTTGACAGAGGAGACACTTGGTGACGTTGAGGAGTGGACAAGTCGCCAGCAGCGGCTGCACAACTGGGGCGGCAGGAACAGGCTTGGTGCCTCACGCTGGGCTGGGGAGGCACCAAGCAGGGAAGTACACCTTGATTTTGGTGCCTGTTATAGTTTGTTGTATTTATTTGCACTGGTGGGCGTGCAAGAGCCCATGTCATGCATGCCCGGACGCGCACTGCCGTAGTACTACTACTAGTACTAGTACTATCAAACATCAAATTAAAAAATAAAAATTCTGAAGTATTACTTGGCTCGAAATGTACCATTGGTGATGACCTGCAGTAGTACTACTACTAGTGCTGGTACTATCAAACATCGAAGCGTATGCATGATTTTGAGGTACTACTTCGGAGCACTTTGCCCGCATACCATTGGCGGTAACCTGCAGTAGTACTACTGGTGTTGCCACATTACCTTTGTCACACACATGTATGTATACATTCTGAAGTACATACACGTACACTTGAAGTACATACTACAGCATGTCTACACAGGACATGTGCTTCAAGCTGGCTCGCATGACCTGGGCTCTTGCACGCCCACCACAAGTGCAAATTAATCAAACTACAGTGTCACATACTTTTCAAGTACAACTACGCTAGTATGCCGGTGCTGGTGTTGACACACACTGGCTCAGCTTGCCGCCTTTTGTGTCTCGCATAGTTGTTGCTACCCTATTTAGATATATATACTTCTGAAGTATATACTCAAGTACTTGCGGGGTGGGTGCTGGTGTGGGCGGGGGGGAGCGCTCGGCCTTGCATGGCACCCTGGCGGGTGACCTGCCCTGCCAGGTCGAGCACTTGGTAGCCTGCTGGCACCCGCTAGCCCTTTCTTTGTTCGTACACATACTTTGCCATGCATTTGCCAAGTGTCATGGCCACCAGTGGGCGTGCTGGCATACATTTCATGGGCTGTTGCACGCCCCCAAGTGCAAATAAATAACATTACTGAAGTACATCCATCAAACCGCGCCTGGGGCGCGGAAAACCTCTGCACAAGACGTGTGCGACTGGAAACAGCAGGGTCAAGCGTACTGTCCCTACACTTTATTGACCACTACACATGTGTGTGCCTGCTCATGCATACACACAGGTGGTTGGCGGCGCTTGACCCGACGGGCGAGGTGCTTGCGCAGTACCGGCGCCACCACCGCACGCGCAACAGCGGCGGCGGCGGCGGCAGCTTCGGCGAGGAAGACATTGAACTGTGCAGCTTTGCCTCGGACGGCGGGGATGCATGGCTCACCAAAGAGCGCAGCGGCAGCAGCAGCCTGCCGCAGTGACGCAAGCGGCGCTCAGCAGCAGCCCCTGCTTGTCAGCTCAGCAGAGGGGATTTCTGCTCAGCAGCAGCAGCGTGCTCAGCAGCAGCGGCAGTGGTGCTCAGCAGCAGCGGCAGTGGTGCTCAGCAGCAGCGGCAGCGTTTTCAGCAGCAGCGTTCTCAGCAGCGGCGGCAGTGGTGCTCAGCAGCAGCGGCAGCGGTGCTCAGCAGCGGCAGCCATGCGCAGCAGCAGCGCGAGCAGCAAGGAGAGGAGCGTCAAGCAGCGGCGGTGCCGGCGGCTCACGGAGCAAGGGCGGCCTATGCTACGCCCACACACTGCTAGCGCCTGTGCCAGCGCTGGAGTTGCGCTGCCGAGCGCAGCAGGCGCAGCACGCCGCAGCAGAGCGCCACCAAAGCCGCAGTGATTTCCTGGCTGCAGCGCCCAAGTTTGTGCCTGCCATTGCGCGGCAGCGGCGGCGCGAGGTTGTTTTGCTGCGGCCACAGCGGCCGCTGGTGGCAAGAGATGCAGCGCGTGCCGTCGTGTGTGCCTTAGGCATTTCATGAGGGTTGGTTCCCCCACACAGCCGGACAAGCAGCACTTACTTGGCAGCGTCCGCCCACGGCAGTTGGTGGCGTTGGCACGGGGACGCTTGCGCTGGCACGGCAGCTGGGGGCAGCGCAGTGCTCAGCAGCAGCATGTACACACAGCGGTGCTCAGCAGAGAATCACAGGAGGAACGGCACCAACAAAGCGCGTGCTTCCCCATGGGGGCCAGCCCTTGTATAGGTGGTCACAATAGAGTGCAGGTGGTGAGCAAGGTGGTGAGCAAGAGAGGTGGGGTGACAGTGTTGTCTTGTGTCTCTGCGTGTCGTCGACGGAGCTAGGAGTGAGGTAGGGGGGTAACGGAAATCAAGAAAACACTGTGTGCTAGGGCAGGGTGGGCTGCCGCTGCTGCTGAGCACAGCTGCCTTGAACCTGTTGCCTGTGTGAAATGCAGGCGCTGCTGCTGCTGCTGCTGCAAGCCACTCCCTGCCTCTTGCACAACAAATTTGTATGCCATGCCATGCTGCGCAAGCCAGCCGTACTGTGCAGCAGCCGAGAGCCGGGTGCTGCAGCAGCCTCGAGTCACGGCACTGCCAACCCCCCAACACAGCACTGCTGAGCGGTGCTGGAACTGGTTTCAAAAGAACTACACTGTAGTTGCGCACGCAGCATGGATGGCTGTGGCAGCATAAAGACGGCGCAAGCCGGCTGGGGGCCGTCCATGCACTGTGTTGCAGCTGCTGAGCACTACTGTCTTCTCTGCAGCTGCTGTGTAAAAGCAGGGCGGTGCTCAGCAGAGGCAACTGCAGAAGCAACTGGCGGCCGCTTGCTGAGCAGCTTCAGGTGCCCACGCTAACTACAGAATTCGCTGTGCAGCGCTGCTCTGCCGGGCATACGCACACACTGTGGTCACCACCCCAAGCGCACCTGCACTGTGCCGGCTGCACCAGCCAGTTGCTCAGCAGCACAAGCGGCTGTGCCAGAGCCGCCATGCGCCGCTCCCAGCCACAACCCAGTGGTATGTGCTGCTGAGCACTACTGCAGAGCAGCTGTGCGCGGCGCGGCAGTGCTCACCGCCAGCACCACCGGCAAATGCAGCACCCCCAGGCGCAACCACCAAGCTCACCCACGCGGCCCCGCACCTTCCATAAAACGCCACGCTGCTGCGTGCCTATGCAGCAGCAGCCGCTGAACTGCACTGGGCCGTCGCCGCCTCCGCCGCTGAGCTGCGCTCTGCTGCCGCCTCCCACAACAGCCACTGAGGCGGACTACGCTGTTGCCGCCGCCGCCCCTATGCTGCCCTGCGCTGTCGCCTCCCGCAACAGCGACTGCGCTGTGCTGTCACCGCCGCAGCCGCCGCAGCTGCCGCCACCAAGACATGTGTGCGCACACGCGCCTCTCCCCTGAGCAGGAAAGCGTTCGAAGACGCCAAAATGGCTCACGATCAGCTCACGACAGGCTGTCGCCCCCTGCAGCAGCCACCACGGCGCGCTGTGCCGTCGCCGCCGCCACCGCCGTGCTGCGCTGTGCTGTCGCCCCCTGAAGCAGCAACTGCGCTGTCACCGCCGCCGCCGCCGCCGCCGCCACCACCCCACGGGCTATTGCGGCTCAGGTTGCACATTGACTCGCGCCGTGAGCTCAGGCTGCACATAGGGATTGGCCGCCACGGCGCCCGGTGGCTCCTGCCCTGGCGCGTCGGATTCCATGTCGAGCACGGTGGCAACCTCCAGGGGGAGGGAGTTGCTGACGGGCTCAAAGTAGCCCCGCTGCTGTGA
Source organism: Ophiocytium majus (assembly GCA_032358315.1). NCBI lineage: Eukaryota > Xanthophyceae > Mischococcales > Ophiocytiaceae > Ophiocytium > Ophiocytium majus. The sequence goes on along the minus strand of JAULBY010026795.1, from coordinate 11,194 downwards.
CTTGAACACCCAGGTGGCCGCCATGAGTATGATTACGCCGGCGGCGGGGTAGTAGGCCTCCTTGAGTATTAGGACGCCCGCCATGGTCGCCTGCGCACAGAGGTTTGCAGTACATGGAAAGAGTAGGGTTGCAAAAATGAGCGTATCGCCTCCGTTACGGCACTCGCACCATGAACGATGTTGTGAATCAATCAGCGTTTGGGAAGGACTAGGTGTTGTCAGTGAACTAGCCACGATATGAAGTTGCGGTGCCACGCCAGGTTGTGCCTAGGTCCTGCTGCACCTGCAACTCACTGCACAAAACAGTCTGTTGAAAGGGAGAGATGCACTCTGGTACATGCGCGGCGCCCATGGTGAACATAGTAAACATGTCATCTCCTCGCGAACACATGAGACCAGCTCCATAAACACAAAAGTGGGCAGTTACAGGTGGGAAGAACTGGAAAATAATCACACAAGTGGGCAGTTACATGAGACACTTGAAGTACTGGTTCATGCGACACCAAGTGTAAATCAATAATCACTCGCTACAACAAGTTGCCTTAATTCTCCAGCTCTTGTTTGCTACTGTGTAAATGTTTCATATGGAACATAGGGACTTGGACTCTCATGAGGTATGATTTGTCACTATAACCTAAATCTAGCACGCCTCCACTTCGGTCTCTGTGTGTGCAAACACAAGTGTGTGTTCAAATGATTACTGTACCTGGGCGATGAACACTCGGCAGAACACCTTGGCAAAGAGCATACTTGAAGTACCAGCACATGAGTGCCAGCTCAGGTACTGTGTGCAAACGTAGGTGTGTGTTCACGTTTTCACGTGTTCACTGGTACCTGAGGGATGAACACGCTCAAGATGAAGCGCCGGAACACCTTGGGAAAAAACACTACAAGTACCAGCTCATGAATGAACGCCCAACTAGGTTCTACTGTGTGCAGACGCAAGTGTGTGTTCATTTTTTGTGTGTTCACGTGTTCAGGTGTTCACTGGTACCTGAGCGATGAACACGCTGAAGATGAAGCGCCGGAACACCTTGGGAAAGAACGTCCCCCCTGTCTCAAAGACTGGCTCGTACACGTAGAGCATCTGGTGCTTGTACACCAGGTACGCAAACATGAAGTAGGGAATGGACACCTGCGATGGGCACCGCCATGAGTTGAAATTGATGTTGAAGTACAAGTGCTGCTGAGCATGAGTTGAAGTTGAAGTTGAAGTACAAGTGCTGCTGAGCATGGGTGTGAGGCACGTGGCAAGTGGCAGGGCTGTGGGCATGCCACGCAAGGTGTATCATTGGAGGCATGTGCGTAATCACCAGGCAGCCAGTCGCAGAGCACAGGTGAGGAGGTGTGATTACGGTCACACCCTACGGGTGTGTGAGGTGCTGTTGGCGGTGGCCGCAGCAAAGCGTGGCCCCGTACAGTAGTGTACAGCAGTGCGGCACCGTGTGGCAGTAGGCTACCATGACCTTGCCACACTAACGACCATAGTGGTTGCATGGAGAGCATGGACAGGTACGTCTGCTACAGTGCGCAGTGCGTGGCAGTCGCAGCAAATGCGCCGTGGGGGCATGCAGTGTGTACTGCTGAGCAGCAGCAGACCAGGTTGTGGCAGCGCTCAGTGTCTGCAACTGCAAACCCTGTACACTACGTCGTATATACTACAAGTACAAAATACTTCGAAGCATGTACATGTGTGCGCAGCTATAGTAGGTGGGATTTGGCAGGGAGTGCGTTGTTCCATACATTACCCAGGCATCGGAACACCCACAGGCACTCATGAATTGCGCATGCGCTCGTTGCTAGCAGTGGACTCGCACAACTCACCACCAGGATGAACGGGTTAATGCCTGTGGCAGAACAGCGCGCGTTGACAAGGTCACAAGAGCCAGCAGCGGAGTTGCAGCGGGGAGGGAAAGTACCAGCACGACAAGTTGTGTGCGTCAGCCAGTGGCACGTCTTCTGTAGCAGCAGTGGAGGCGCTGCAAGAGGAGCGCCAGTGCCAAGCAGCAAAAGCCATTGCGCGCCCCCCCCAGGTAGGCACCTACTATGCGGCTCACAGTTTCCTGCAAGGCGTGTCGTCACACATGTATATAAGAGCTATTATTAACTTTCAAAACCACCATGCTTCAGGAACTACTTCAAGTAGTTGAAGTACCATTGATGGCACGGGTTTACAATCAGCCAGGGGTCTGCGCGCCAGCTGCAGGCGTGGAGGGTGGTGAGAGCGCTCCCTCTGGCCCGCGCCCTGGCGCTACTTCAAGTGCTACTTCAAGCAGTTGAAGTACGGTAAGTGCAAAGCCACAAAGTCCCAACACATTGTGTGCGACTACCTACCGTAACTGACGGAGTATAACGCGGGGGGCTTGTTTAACGAGGGGGGGCGTTATGCAGCGTCATATGACCCTGTATGCCGCCCCCCGCGAGGCTGACGGCGCCTTAATGACGACAACACGGGGGGGTATTCTATACAAATTTGGGTACTCAGTGTAACGCGGGTGCATTGCATAACGCCCCCCGTGCTAGCAACAGGAAACACCACCGCTGACAACACGGGGGGGCGTTATAATCCGTCAGTTACGGTACCGTGGTACTACTAATGTTGGCTGCAACATGTTGGCGGCAACCCGCCCTGGCAGGTCAGGTCACAGCTGACGGCCGCTCCTGTCTTCTTGCAAAGGTGAACCACGCTGGATCCTTGAAGCGTTGCATGCCCACATGAAACCATGTATCTGCGGCTGTAGACAAATACTGCTACTTACAGGAGGCTGCTTGTTGAACAGTAGTCACTCACAGGCGAAGGTGAATGTGATCATCACCACCACCAGGTCCGGCGCGTGGTACTTGGGACAGTTGAACCGCTCAGGGTCCTCATAACGCCGCATGCCCACATGAAGCCATGTCCCGGCGACTATTTATAAGTACTTCTGAAGTACTTCTGAAGTATGAACTATATCATTTAGTGCCTGTTGAATTGTGTTTACTCACAGGCGAAGGTGAATGTGATCATCACCACCAGCAGGTCCTGCGCGTAGTACTCGGGAAAGTTGAACCACCCGGGATCTCGTAATGCCGCATGCCCACATGAAACCATGTATGTGCGACTATTTATACGTACCTCTGTGTATGAAGTATGTCATTCAGTGCCTGTCAATCACTTTTCACTCACAGGCAAAGGTGAAGGTGGTCATCACCACCAGCAAGTCCTGTGCATAGTATTTGGGAAAGTTGAACCACCCTGGATCCTCGTAATGCCGCATGCCCACTTGAAACCATGTCTCTGTGGCTACTGTGTACTTCTACTACTGTAGTAGTATATATACGTAGTGTACAGCTTGGTGCCTGTTGAACAGATTTCACTCACAGGCGAAGGTGAAGGTGATCATGACAACCAGCAAGTCCTGTGCGTAGTACTTGGGGAAGTTGAACCACCCGGGATCCTCGTAACGCCGCATGCCCAGCACGACCGCGCGCCTGTCCCGCCGCGTGCGCTGGGGGTAGACGGAGACGAGGGTGTAGTGCTGCAGCAGCGAGAATAATCTGCTGAGCTCGATCCAGAGGCCGCTGAGCATCTTGATGAGAACGTATTCGCAGAAGAAGCCGCACACCTGGATACATGAGTTTGAGTAGAAGGCACATGCACGGGAAACGCAGAGTGGTGGGAGACGGTGAGTGCAGCCGTCTGTGTGAGATGAGAAGCCGAGCAGTTTCACAGTGGAAGAGGGAGCAGGAAGCAGGCAGCAGGGCAGCGGGTGGGTGAAGAGGCAGTGATGTTGTGTAGTGCCAGTGCTTGAGGTGCTACAACAGTACTACAGACTTTGCGCAAATAAGGGCATACAAGCACATAAGCATGAGCGGAAAAAAGGGGCATACAAACTATTATAATAATGGGGGTCGGCGAGCGAAGGCGTCGATTGAGCCATCAACGTGCCACCAACGCATAGACACAAGCAATGCCCCGCAAAATCATCGTCAGCGGCGCCTACTTACTGTACATACTTGGACTATTCGAAGTACTTGGAAAAGTACTTCTCAAGTACTTCAGTGTGTACATACATCTGGGTGCCGTTTGCTCCTTAGGATCAAGAGAATGGGTGTACCTACAGCAGGTTTGATGGCCATAACCGCAGGCAATGCCCCGCAAACTAACCGCCAGAGGGGTCCCACATCGATGCTGCTAATGGTAGGCTATGACCGCAGTGAGCCCACATCTAACCCGGACAAAAAAAAAAAACATGGAATTTTAGCAGAGTTGCTGGCGTGCCTTGCCTAGCGACTCGCCGAACAGAGTGAGGGCCCCGGTGGGCACACATACCTCGTGTAAATACATACACGATGAACTACTTGTGAGTAGTAGTATGTACTACAGACAAACTTGTGAAGTATGTACACTGTACAGTACCGAAGACGAAACGGTACAGCAGAGTGTGTGGCGTACCTTGGGTAGCGACTCGCCGAGCAGAGTGAGGGCCGCGGTGGGCGTGTCCACGATGAGGCTCAGCGTGTCAAAGACGGTGCCGGCAATGGTTGTCACCAGGAACACGTTGATCACCTGGCAGCAGCAGCAGCAGCAGGGTTGAGGTAGGCGCGGAAGGGAAAGGGGCGGTGGATTTGAGAAACACATCGGTCACCTGGCAGCATCGGTTGCGGCAGGCGCAGGGGGGAGCGTATATTGTAAAAAGTATACACATGTGATATACTTGTGAAGTATGTTTGCAATGGTTGTCACCAGGAAGACGTTGATCACCTGGCAGCAGGGAGGGTCAAGGTAGGCGCGAACAGGAACAGGGTGGGGGGGGTGAGTGGCACGTTCAGCACCTGGCAGGGGCGGTTGCGGCAGGCGCAGGGGAACTAGGGTGGTGTACTCGAAGCTGTGTGCCGGCTCCTAGTGGCCTTGCGGCCATCAAGCTACAGCCGCGCTGTAATAGACTTATAACCTATACTGCTGTGCTGCCGTATGCTGCCGGGGTCGATCCCAAAATGACCTGAGTGTAGAGTGACTAAACATCACTCGGAGGTGCCTCGCAGTTGCACCGCGGGCGACTACCTTGGAGCTAGACAGTACTCGAAGCTGTTGCCCAGACTCTTGTTGCCCCTGCACTCTCCTACACGGCGCATTGCAGCTCACCTGTAAGTACAATTACCGGCCGAAGGCTAACTAGAGCTAGCACAGCAGATCCACGAATCAGGAGTGTATGCGGCAGCCAACCCGCTAAAAGCATACTCAAAGCTGTGCGCCAATCCTAGTGCCCGAGCGCCATCAAGCTAGGCAAGAAACACTTCCAGTGTTGTGCCAGCTGCCTAACCCTAACTGACCTGCTACTGCCTGAGGTCCGAAATAAGCTATGGCTAACCTGGGAGTAGAGGTACCGGCTGAAGGCCACCTTGTGGTTCTAGGACTCTGCTGCGCTACCCTGGGCAATGCCCACTGTCTATTGTACAAAGTATACACATGTAATGTACTTGTGAAGCATGTTCGTACCACATACTTCAGAAGTGCTTCAAAGTATTTGTATACACTACATGTGCTTCAACGAAGTGTACACTTCCAAGTACTTCGAGTGCTTCTCAAGTCACCTGAAAGTGCAAGTACGCACCTTGTGGTTCCATGACTCCGCCGCGGTCCCCTCGGCAATGCCCAAACTATATTGCACCAACACAAAGTACGCGCATGTACTTCTAGCATGTACTTTGTAGTGCATACATCTTTGCATACTTTTAGAAGTATACAGTACATGTACCTTTTTTTAATGCACACACGGAGAGGGTGAGAGAGCTCACCTGGAAGTAGAAGTAACGGCTGACGGCCACCTTCTGATTCCACGACTCCGGGGCACTCCCCTTGGTAATTCCAATTATCTATTGAACGATATAAACACGTGTGATATGTTCTTAAGCATGTCCGTAGCACATATTCACATACGGTACATGTACTTCAACAAAGTGTACACTGCGAGTGAAGTACTTCAAGTACTTCTCAAGTCACCTGGAACTCGAAGTAGCGGCTGAAAGCCACCTTCTGATTCCACGACTCCACCGCGCTCCCCTCGGCAATGCCCAGTGTCTATTTTACAAAGTATACACATGTAGCATACTTCTGAAGCATGTTCATAGTACATATTTATATACGGCACATGTACTTCAACGAAGCGTATATAGGGAGCCTCTAAGAGAGGGTAAGAGAGCTCACCTGGAAGTAGAAGTAGCGGCTGAAGGCCACCTTCTGGTTCCACGACTCCGCTGCGCTCCCCTCGGCAATGCCCAGCGCGCGGATCAGCGGCGGCAGCAGATTCATGAGAGCCAGCAGCATGACCGGCTGAATGGAGTCCAGGGCCGTGCACACGAGAGAGCCCTCCTGTGCGCACTGCTCCGCAACCCATGGGATCTTCTGTGGCAGCGTGATGATGACAAAGTACCTGAGGGGCGAGGCACACAGCGCACATGCAACAGCGTGTCAGCGCCATTCAAATATCATGATAGGGAGGACAGCTTTTGGCCTGGGAAACAGGAAGCACCCAACCCAGGGCACCTTCTAGGCAGCATGATGATCACAAAGTACCTGAGGGGCCAGGCACACAGCACACATGCAATGTAGCGCCCCAGCGCCATTCACATGTCATTGAAGTGAGATAAGCAGACAGTGGGAGGAGCGGTTTGTGCCCTGGCAAACAGCGGGCACACGCAGCAGCACCGGCATCGTTTGGTGCATGGACACCAGACACACGACAGTGTGTTAGTGATTCCCTGGGCTTTTGTACCGGTTTCATGCTGATGAGGAACTCTGACCCTACAGTGTGTTAGGGCATTTGTCGACTTACATGCACGACACGGGCACAACCAAGAAGTTGAACAAAAATATGAGGAAGACGTTTACCATCACATCGTATTGTATCGTTTTCATGTGGTCGGGGAGTTCCAAATCTAAGTTCTTACCCACTACTACGTAGCAGTGTGTTAGGGTTTAACTGGACTCACATGCACGAAACTGGCAGCACCCATAAGATGAATAGGAAGATGATAAACACGTCCACCATAACATATGTACTGGACCGGTTCCATGCTGGTGATGAATTCTAACCTTACAGAGTGCTAGAGTTTGAGCTGGACTTACATGCACGACACGGGCACGACCCAGAAGATAAACAGGGAGACGAGCAGGGCGTCCACCATAACATGGTACCATATTATACTGAAGTATCAGTTTCATGTATCGCTAAACCTCAAGTGTTGAAGTTTCACTAGACTCACATGCACGACACGGGCACGACCCAAAAGATGAACAGGAAGATGAGGAACACGTCCACCATCACGCGCCGGCCGGAGCGCACGGAGCTGGTGATGTGCGCATTCTCCCAGTACACATCGCGCGGCTCAGGGGCCTCGTAGGCTCGCAGGCGCCCCGGCTTGTTGCTGTGGTGCACCTGTGTGTGTGGGGGGGGGGGGGGGGGGGGGGGGGGGGGTGCTGGTAAGTGACACTGCTGAAGTACTTTCACGAAGTACTATGTAGTATGATTTGGTCACAGGGATCACTGCTGTGGTGCACCTGTGTGTGGGGGGGGGGGGAGGTGGTGATAAGTGATACCACTTCTGAAGTATGAGTGGTGACAGTCTCCGGCTTGTTGCTGTGGTGCACCTGCGTGTGTGGAGTATAGTGATGGGTGGGTCACAAGCACCAAGTAGCAAAGTATTTTTCAATAAAACGCACTAACTTCCACTCCATGTTAGACACACAAGTTCAACTACTCCAGTAACTATTTCAGTTTTCTCTCACCGGGCGCGCAATGGTGCCCACAAACGTCATGAAGGACACATACACCAACTTCAACTTCAACTAACACACAGTCCCATTGTCCCTGGCGTGCAATGGCGCAAGCGCTTTGCAGGCCATGCCGTAACTGACGGAGTATAACGCGGGGGTCTTGTTTCACGTGTGGGGGGGGTATGCAGCGTCATATGACCCTGTATACCGCCCCCGCGAGGCTGACGGCGCCTTAATGACGACAACGCGGGGGGGTGTGCTACACAAATTTGGGTACTCTGTACAACGCGGGTGCATTGCATAACGCCTCCCGTGCAATCAACAGGAAACGCCGCCGCTGACAACGTGGGGGGGCGTGATACTCCGCCAGTTACGGTAAGCGCGCGCAGACATCAACTTCAACAAAGCTGTCAGTTGTGCTCCAGCACAGCATATCGGACCTGGTCATCGAGGACTGGCCCTCCACCATGCCGGCGGCGGCACCTGGCGCTGCGCCCGCCGTCGACGCGTACAAGCACATCTCGCTGCTGAGCGCGCCCTACGCGCCCGCCTAATTACCCAGTAGTTCATACTGGTGCCCCCCCCCCCCCGATGTATGTCTCCATGACTAATAAACAAACGTCAACCAGCCCCCAAAAACGTACCACAGCTCTGCCCGCGCACATCTGATGGTCATGTCTGCGATGCCGCCCCCGGTCACGAAATGCCCCCCCCCCCCTCTCCCCCCATCAGGATTGAGCCCACAACTTCAATGTGCGATTGAACTTAAACTTCAACCAGCCAGAAAAAAGATGTACACACTGTGCAGCTGCCCTGTGCAACTGATGGGCACGTCCGCGCTGCCACCCCCGGTCGCAAGTGCCCCCCACCCCTTGTGCCTGCAAAATCAATGTCCTGTTGGAAAATCCAACCACAACTGCAACGGAGCGCACCCTACCCGCCCGATAAGCTATCCATACTCTGCACCAGCGCGCACATGAGCTCATGTCTCTATGCTAACACGCAGTATTCAACCAGCCAACGACGGCTTTTCAGCGCACCTGATGGACATGTCTGCGGTGCCGCCGCCGGTCGCGAGTAGACCCCCCTGGTGCGACCCCACACTTCTGGCAACTTCAAGTTAGATGACTTTGACCATGCAAGCGTACTACAGCTGCCAGCGCACCTGATGGACATGTCTACGGTGCCGCCCCCGGTCGCGAGTAGACCCCCCTGGTGCGACCCCACACTTCAGGGGAGGGCTGGCAACTTCAAGTTGATGTTGACTTTGAGCATAAAAGCGTGTCTGAGGTGCTGCCCCCAGTCGCGAGTAGACCCCCCTGGTGCGACACCACACTTGAGAAAAAGGTGTGCTGCTAGCAACTTCAACTTCGACTTTGAGCAGCCCATAAGCGCACTACCGCTGCCAGCGCACCTGATGGACATGTCTGCGGTGCCACCGCCGGTTGCGAGTAGACCCCCCTGGTGCGGGCTCCACGCAATTGCCTTGACGGCGGCCTTGTGATCCGTGAAGCGCAGCAGCGGCGAAGTGGTCTGCGCGCTCCAGATGAGCAGCTTGTTGTCGTTGCCGCCGCTCGCCAGCTGCGTAGGGGGCAGCCAAAGGTGCACTTGAAGTTTGGGATATGTTCTTTAAGTTTGTACTTCAGGTACAAAGGTGCACCTGAAGCATGTATGAAGCAAAACAGCGGCGATGTGGTCTGCGCGCTCCAGATGAGCAGCTTGTTGTCGTTGCCGCCGCTCGCCAGCTGCGCAGGGGGCAGCCGAAAGGTGCACTTCAAGTTTGTAAATTGTTCTTGGAGTCTATCCTTGCCTTTTCCTGTACTTTGCACTTCATGAATGTTAGTCTAGAGGGATATGATCCGTGCGCGCACCGGTCCAGACTTGTCAGCCTGCTTGTGGCACTTCCTGTTGTTGACTGCGCAAGGCTGTGAGTGTCAGGGTTGTGTTCATTCGGGGGCAGCACACACTTCAAGTACATGCTGTACTACCTTGAAGACCGCTACGGTATGAGTACTGTTCGACTTCATCAACCGCACCCCATGTGCACAGGGCTTTCCGCACCCCAAGAAGAGTTTAGTGAAAGTACATGCTGTGGTTGGTGTCCACTCGTGCAGCAGCGCCCCCGGCTGTACTGGGCAGGCATATAGCCTGGCACCAGCACGCATATTGACTGCCTACACGATATTCTAGTATGCTGGCACCAGCGCACATGAGCTCCTACATGATCTGCCGTCGCTGTCTACGCATGGCCAAGCATTGCCACTGCTTCACGATGGCATGCGTGAACCGGGTTCTCGCACGACCGCAAGTGCAGATTAGCTGCAGCACTAGTTCACTACTCTGTATGGCGCCCTGGCAGACGGTTTGACCCTGGCAGGTCGAGCCCTAGTCTGCCAGCAGCTCAGTCCTGCCTGGTGGCACCATCTGTTGTTGTTGACTATGCCAAGTTGTGACTACATCAGTGTGGGGCCAGGCATATACCGTTGCCTCGCGCTAGCATGCATGACCCGGGTTCGTGCACGCCCATTAATTTTTTTAGTGCAATTTAACTGGACTACTGTACGCAAGTACACCACAGAATTGAAGCACATTTGCATGTACAAGTATGCATGCACATGGTCACAGACGCCACCACCTGCCCTCCAGTTCACTTGCTGCCCACCAGGGCTCCACTATACATGAAATCAGGTAGTACATGAGCACATATGTATGCATGTACACAATGCTTCAACTCCCATGTTCATACACGTGGATATATGAGTACATACGACGTCTGCACACCGTAAGGACAGTCGCCAGCACAGACCCCCCCGCGCACTTGCTGCCCGTCGGGGCTCCGTGATGCACAAACACTGCCCGCTTCAAAGTTCAGAGCGCGTGTGCATACTTTGTTTACTGCAATAAACACACACCTCAGTACTTGAAGTACACGTCTTTGAAGTATACAAAGTAACGCGCGCACCTGCTGCCCGTCGGGGCTCCACTTCAGCCCGCACACCTCCTGCCTGTGGCCTGTCAGCCGCGAGTTGTAGTCCGCACGTGTGCGTGCATCGCGGAGCAGTATCGCCTTGTCCCGCCCACCTGTCGCCAGCACCGGTCCATTCCAGCTCATGGCGCCCACACGCCCCGTGTGGCCCGGCAGCGTTCGCAGCTGCGAACGTGGCACGCGCGCGCACAGCAGCAGCAAGGGCGGTTACAGGTGAGTCTGCAGTTACGGCGGCGCTCGTTTCAGGTGTCGGGGCAGCGTTCGCAGCGGCGAACGTGGATGGCACACGGGTGCACAGCAGCAAGGCCGTTGAGTCCGCAGCAGCCAGCGAGGCAAGGCAGATGAGTAGTGGTGGGTCACAGTGTAATCATAAGTGAAAGAAACCTAAAAGGCTGCTAAGCCCAGATATTGCCGTGGCTGGGGCAAAATGCCAGGCCGAAGCCTGTGGGGTG
>JAULBY010026784.1:0-16851 GCA_032358315.1 Ophiocytium majus | reverse complement strand
GGAAGTGAGCACTGCTGCACACGCGTTCCCCTATCGGGCTCGCAAAAACTGCTCAGCCTACGGCGTGATCGCCCCTTCAGAGGGCGGTCCACTGCACCTGCTCCATGTTCTCGTTCCAGTAGTCCACCACGAGGTCAAATATGGGGGGGAGGAAGGAGCGGATGTGCAGGCGCACAATGGAGGCCAGGTTGCCCAGCTGCTGCAGCAGCGTCTCGCGCAGCCCCGGCTCACATCTGCACAGCGCCAAGCAACACGTGCGAAGTGGTGGGTCACAGCGAACGCACTTTTGAAGTATATACTACTCGAAATGTACTACCGGCACTAGTATGTATTTCACGACACCGTACGAGAAGACATGTGCGTGCACACTTGAGGTTTACACACAATGAGGTCGCAGGCGCGAACCCCGGGTTCAAACTTGAAGTTGTGTGCAGTTTGCCCCAGTGGCGCGCCGCACAGCAGGTAACATGTTTTGCAGTACATGTACCTGCCCGCGCAGGTACATGCATGTGAATGGTGCAAGTTGCAGTTGTGGAGGAGGGGGCATTGTTGAAGTTGACAGCAGCACCTGCATACGGCCTGCGGCGCGTTGGGCGGTGCGGGCACGCGCCATGCACTCGCATGTGCATGCAGAGTTTGAAGTTGAAGTTATATACCGGTACTTCATATTATTGTCCTTATTGTCCTTCAAAGTATATCTATAGTGCGGGGCCAAGTTGAAGTGATGGGGGGCCGGGAAGCACCTGCGCACAACGTGCAGCCATGCACTGGCAGCACGTGCGCATGCAAAGTTTTTTTTTTTTTTCTTTTTGAAGTTGACGTTATAGTGCAGGCCAAGTTGTGTGGGGGGCTGGGCCGCACCTGCGCACGGCGTGCAGCATGTTGGGCAGTATGTGCACGAGAAACGGCACGCAGCGAAGGCACAGGCGCATGCGCATGCAAAGTTCAAAGTTGGAGGTTTAATGTGGGGCCAAGTTGAAGTTATGTGGCGGGGAGGGCAGGCCGCACCTGCGCACGACGTGCAGCATGTTGGGCAGGATGTGCTCGAGAAACGGCACGCAGCGCAGCCCCAGGGACTTGAAGATGAACATGACGGACTGCGTGACCATGCCGTGGTGTGCCGACAGGCTGGGGTCGCGCAGGATCACCATGAGCGCCTTCACCGCCACTGCTCAGCGGAACAGTGGGCGGCAGCGGCGATGACGGCAGCGGCGGCGGCAGCAGCGGTGGCGGCAGCAGCGGTGGCGGCGGCGGCAGCAGCGGTGGCAGCAGCGGTGGCGGCGGCGGTAGCAGCGGTGGCAGCAGCGGTGGTGGCGGCGGCAGCAGCGGTGGCAGCAGCGGTGGCGGCGGCGGCGATGGTGGGAGGGACGTCGGCAGTGGCGGCGGCAGCGGTGGCAGCGGCGGCGATGGTGGGAGGGACGTCGGCAGTGGCGGCGGCAGCGGTGGCAGCGGCGGTGGCAGCGGCAGCGGCGGTGGCAGGAGCGGCGGCGACGGCGGCAGCAGCGGTGGCAGCAGCGGTGGCGGCGGCGGCAGCAGCGGTGGCAGCAGCAGTGGCGGCGGCGCCAGCAAGACAGTGGGCGGCAGTAATGGCGGCGGCGATGGTGGGAGGGGCGTCAGCGGTGATGGCGGCAGTGGCGGCGGCGGCAGTGGCGGCGGTGGCGTTGGCATGGGTGGTGACGGCAGCAGTGGCGGTGGCAGCAGCAGCAGCAGCGGTGGCGGCGGCAGTGGCGGTGGTGGGGGTAGCATAGGTGGCAATGGCAGGAGCGGCGGCGGTGGCAGCAGCAGCAATGCTCAGCAGCAGTGGTGCTCAGCAGCAGTGGTGCTCAGCAGCAGCAACAGCGCACGCACCCGTGGGGTAAGATTCCTCTGACGCGGGCGTGAGGTGTATGGGCGCTTGCGGTGGTGTTCAGCATCAGCAGTGCTCAGCAGCGGTGGTGCACGCACTAGTGGGGTAACAGTGCTCTGACGCGGGCGCGAGCTGTATGGGCGCGTGCTGCGGTGCTCAGCAGCAGCAGCGCTCAGCAAAAGTGGTGTGCTCAGCACCAGTGTCGCAACCACGCACAGCCGCAGCCCCGGCAGCAGCAGCAGCGGTGCTCAGCAGCAGCAGTGCCTCAGCAGCAGAGGTGCTCAGCAGCAGCAGTGCTCAGCAGAAACGCACCCGTGGGGTAGAAGTCCTCTGACGCGGGCGTGAGCTGTATGGGCGCGTGCTGCGGCGGGCTGGGCTGCGCCATCATGAAGCTCTGCTCCCACATGACGATGCTCGCTGGTTGGTTGCTGTCGGATCCGTCGAGCAGCGCCAGCGGCGGCGGTGGTAGGGGGAGGGGGTCGTACTCGCCAATCTGCACACGCACGCGCCGCACGTCATTGGTTTCAAGATGTACACTGTACTTCTGAAGTGTAGTTCTGAAATACTGTGTATATGTGGCTCTACAACATCATAATAAGCCGCCCAGCAGCGCCAGAGGCGGCGGCGGCAGGGGGAGGGGATCGTACTCGCCGATCTGCATGCACACGCGCCATTACAGGTTTACAATGGATGAACATGACAGGCACAATGTGGTTGCCATCGGACCCGTCAAGCAGTTGCAGCGGCGGCGGCGGCGGCGGCGCCAGGGGGGGGGTGGCGTCCAATCCGCACCAGCGTGCGCAGCGCATCAAACGGGTTGTATGATGTCCCGCATTGCATCCAAGATGTCCAAGAGTGGCTACAAGTGTACTGCCCAACGCAACGCCACCACGTAACGCCAACCAAGAGCGCAGTTGAACCCATGCAGCACCACTTCAACTGCTGCTACGTCACGGCACTGTCACTCACTGTCACTCATGAGTCATGCCACTTGCTAATAGCAGCAGCATACTGGTAGAAATACTTGAAAAAGGTTTGTTTTGCTGCACCCATGCACTTCAAAGGTGGTGCTGCCCTGCCATAAAAATGCAGCTGCGCCTGCGATCCTTCTGCACGTGCTGTTGCCTGCACATGTTAAAACCTGGGTTTTATAAAACTAATCCACATCTAGCAGGGACACTGTAGGTGTGGGGGCTGTCTGGTGCTTTTCACCAGGTGGACAAATCACCCCACAGGCTTCGGCCTGGCATTTTACCCCAGCCACGGCAGTATCTGGGCTTAGCAGCCCCTTTAGGTTTCTTTCGCTATCCACTCTGATGTAGGCCAAGCATGCTGATATGGCAGCACCGGTGGACTACAGCCCCCTGACCCAGGGGTACACACACACTCTGAGGCACTCACACCTCCTCTTGTTGTTGTTGTTGCTGACATGGTCTAATAGTGCCATTAAATATTCCATTCACACCACTCCATCGACAAAAGCACACAAGTTGCTACCCCCCCCCCATGCATTTTATATCAAGCCATATTGCACACGTGTACTCGAAGTATAACTTCCAGGGAATGAGCTATTTCAACTTGAACTACAACATCTACATCGTACTACTTCTGCATACGTAATACTTGACATACACTGCTGCGCCGTGACCGGCGCGCCAGCGCACCGGCCACGGCGCCACAGAAGACTACACCGGCGGTACTTTTAGGTGCTCGAGTGGCCTAAAATAGAATACGTCAAAATACCCTTCTCGTGCTGCCTGAACTTCGACATGACTTAACATAACCTTGCTTGTAATTAAGGCGAGTTTTAAGGGAAAACAGTTAACCGTTAATGGTTCCTCCTGGCACCATCTGCTCAGCACAAGTCAGGCGGCGCAACTCAACCAGCACAACACGAGTGGTGCATCTTGCCTTGGTCTGCCCCAGCTGCTGCTGGACCGCATCAGACGGCACGCTTTGCACTAGATACCATTTTGGGCACCAGGACCGTGACCGCCCCCAGCCCACAGCTTCACCATTGGTTTGACCTCACCTTCAGCATGGTTTGACCTCAAAATGATTTAGGTTAAATCAGTTTAGCCCCCTGGCACCGTCTGCTCAGCACATAAGTGGTGCGTCTTACCTTCGTCTGCCCCAGCTGGACCGCGTCGGGTGGCACATTCTGCACGGAGGCCATCAGGGGCACCAGAACCGTGACCACCAGCTGGGAGCACAGCTGCCGGCAGCCATCGGCGGTCTGCAGACATGGGGCAAACCACCACAACGGCAGATTCATGCTTCAGCAGCAGCAGTAGTTCTGAGCTCAGTGCCATGACAGCTTGGAGTAGCGCTGCACACTCCGCGTAAATTTGCCGAATTTTTACTCCAAACAAGCTTCGTGAAGGCACACCGATGTGGTGAAAATCATGCGAGAGCACCACGTACACCAAATGAAAAACATAAACAACATATGTAAATATATACAAAAATATATAAATATATACCAAACATATGTATATGTGAAATGATGCGAGAGCCATACACACGAAGTATCCGCGTGTGCACACACAGGTTGCGTTTACATCTTGTGTCTCGAAGTACACACGGTGTACTTTTCTTCAACTCCACCTAGGGCGCGGAAAGCCCTTAGCACACGGTGCGCGTGTGACCAGAAAAAGGATGATCAGACATGCTGTTGCTAGCGATCGAGCAGGCAATGCTCTGCACTGCGTACCGTAAAGGAGGCCTGGCATGTTGCCAGAGCACTATTCTGACGGATTACAACCCCATGTCCCAGGGTGTACACATCACATGCGTATGCACGTGTCCGCCTGTGGGCAACCCTGCAGTGGACACGGGCGTGGCATCGTCCTCAGACGGCATGGCACAGCTGCGGGTGGTGCATGAAAGCTCCTTCCTGCTGGCAGCACACAGCTTTGAGTGCATCTGTATGGGGCCAGAGTGTGCCCGGTTGGCTGCAGCGCGCCGGGCGTCCATTACACCCGTGCCTGCAACTTTAGGCACACTTCAAATGTATACGTGTACACACGTGCACACACGTGCACACTTCAAATACCTGCATGTACTTCAAGTATATACTTCACAGAATGCAACAGTCATGCACGCCTGCGCTGCGCTGGGTGCGTGTGTGCCAGCGCGGTGCCACACGCCAGGTCGCGGGCATGCGGACCCACTTGCAGCTGCAAGACGGCTCAACATGCCGATAGTGCCCAAACTAGCACGCCGGGCGCCAGCCCGGCAGGGCCTTTGAGGGGTCAGCGGCATTAACCGTGCCCACACACAAGGGCGTGCAACGCGTGTGTACACGGATGATGGCCATTGAGGCACCTGCATGTGGATAGTGGGACACATGCACGTGTACAGTGTGCACACGCGCGCCTCCGCACATTGTCTGTTATACAGGGTTGCTGCTGAGCACTGGTTGCTCATTTTGCGGTTAGAGATGAGCACGGGACTCAGGGGGCGGGAGGACCGTGATGACCACTGAGGCACGAATATGTGGACAGTGCGGGCCGTGCGGCTCACCTCTGGGCGTACTCGCAGCGGCAGTGTCTGCGGCACCGATGCCCACGCCTCCCCCCCGGCTCTGCTGCGGGAGCCAGCACCACAAGGAGAGATATTGAACAGCGTTGAAGGTGTTGAAGTTATCACCACGTCCATGTTGAAGTTGGCTGGCACATGCGCTTGCGGTGCGCAGCAACAGCATCTCGGGTGCAAAGTTTCTGCTGGGTCCGAGAGCTGCAGCGGCTTATGGAACACATGGTGGTATAATCAATTTATTACCACACACATGTATGTGTACATGCATAAAACCACCAGTAGTTTCCTGTCACGTATGCGTATCAATCCAGACGCAAGGGATCATGTGCGCAGTGGTAAGACTATGGGTCACCTAACTGGGTGGGCAGGGTACGCTGAGCAGCGAGACGTGCTTGTACGTATGAACGGCGGACGGTGCCGGGTCCAGCCGGGAAAGTTAGGGGTAGGGCCAGTCATGAATGTCTAGCTCCAATAAGCTCCAGTTGAAGTTATGTGCGCAATTGTTGAAGTTAAGCTTCTGGCCAAGGTGAGGTGCGCTGTGGTATAATCGACTGCTTCTGGTGCCAGCGTGCTACATGGTATTGTAAGGTACAACTACTACATGTGTGATGGGCTGAGGCGCACCTGAGCGTGGCCAGCAGCATGACAAAGCCATTTTTTTTTCTGGGAACTGCAACAGCAAAACAGTGGTGGGACAAATTCAAGTGCGATAACTAAAATACCACACATGTGCACACAGGCTTCGGCCTGGCTTTCTGCCCCAGCCACGGGAGTACCTGGGCTCAGTCACCTTTTTGGTTTCTTTCACATGTGCACATTTAGAACGTTCTAAATATGTTGTGTACCATGAAGTGTGTTTGAATGGGCTGAGGCGCACCTGAGCACGGCCAGCAGCATGCGGTAGCGCAGGTAGAAGTCGCGGTGGGGGAGGCGCACCGGGAAGCCGCTGCGCGCGACACGCACCGCCTCCAGCACACCGCCATAGCGCAGCTGCAGTGTGTGCTCAGCGGCAGCAGCGGCAGCAGCAGCAGTGGCAGCATTGGCAGTGGCAATGGTAGCAGCAGCAGCAGCAGTGGTAGCAGCAGCAGCAGCAGCAGTGGCAGCAGCAGCAGCAGTGGTAGCAGCGGCAGCAGCAGCAGCAGCAGCGGCGGTGGCGGCGGTGGCAGCAGAAGCAGCGGCAGCACAGGGGCGGCAGCAGCAGCGGCAACCGCACAAGTGGCGGCAGCAGCGGCGGCGGAGAGCAAGTGGCGGCAGCAGACCCATCAGCAGGAGCAACAGTAGCAGGAGCAACAGCAGCTGTTGGGGCATGCACGCCCGAGACAAGGTGCCCCAATGCGAGCGTTACCGGTACCAGCCCCCTCCAAATCCTGATCATGATTTGAGATATTCTTCAAATGCCCTGATGTCGGCTCGTCAGTGTCAGACTCCGCTGCCTGTGGCGTGCTCGCACGCGCCACACGTGTCTGTTGTGCTGCATTGGGGTTGCACAGAAACGCACCGGTACTTATTATAACTGTGGATGTGTACATGTATATGTAGTGATGGGTCAAAGCATATAATTTTCGCATTACACACCATATAACGTATGTAAATACGCCGTGTAACGTAAACATTATACGGCAAATACGCCGTATATCGCGTTTTTGGGCGTAGGAATACGCCGTATTTTGTATAACGTATAGCGCATAAAATACGTTGCACGCCGTGACCCCTGCCTATATATGCCTTGTATATGTCATACTTGGAAGTACACACATGATAAACTCATGCTGCGTGCGCGTTTGCGCACGCCACACGTGCCTGCTCCATGTACAACATACATACTTTGAACACGTGGTACTCCGAAGTGTATGGCATACTCATGCACATGTTCGCAAACACTGCGAAGTTACTTTTTGATGTATACACTTTATAGTATAGGTGCCTGCTCCGTGACGCGCGCCCGGTGCACCACCCGTGCATGTACACTGCATAACTGTACACACACATATATATGTCCACATATACTTGGAGGAAACTTCTTGAAGTACCAGTATATACTTGAAGTACGTGCCCGCTCCATGACGCGTGCCCGGTGCACCAGCCCCGGCCGCGCCTCATCGCGCGCCTCATCGTTAGGCTTGACGCAGCGGATGTAGCGTGATACACTGTGTACATGCATACCGCATATATGTCCACATATACTTCTTGAAGCATGCACTTGAATTACACCCTTGAAGTACATGCCTGCTCCATGACGCGCGCCCGGTGCACAACCCCTGGCCGCGCCTCATCATTGGGCTTGACGCAGCGGATGTAGCGTGGGCGGGTCTCGCGGATGAGGGCCGTCAGCGCGCGCAGCTGCTCCCTGAACTGCAAAGTTGAAGTTGTAGTTGAAGTTGAAGTCGGGGGTGGGTGGGTGCGGAGGGCACGCGCGCCAGTGCAGCAGCGAGTGTGAGAGCAGCGTTCTGCTAGCTGCCTTGTGGCAAAAATTGCAGCTGCTGCCTGAACTGCAAGGTTGAAGTTGAAGTTGAAGTTGTGGGGGGGGGGGAGGGGCACGTGCGCCAGTGCAGCAGCAAGTGTTAGCGCAGCGTTCTGCTAGCTGCCTTGTGGGTGAAAAGTGCAGCTGCTGCCTGAACTGCAAGGTTGAAGCTGAAGTTCAAGTTGAAGTTGGAGTGGGTGGGCGTTGATAGTGCGGCGGGTGTGGGAGACACGTGGTGCAGTGCACCGCACTGCCTGCAGGGGAAGAACCGCAGCTCCTGACCCATACTCAAGTTTGCACGCGTACCGTGCGTGTGGTGCATTTAGCCAATGTGCAAAAATGAGCCAATGTGCGAAAAAAATGTGCTCTTGGAACCAGAGTGGACACGCCCCCCCCGAAATGCACACTCACACCATCTGCTGCTCTGGCGCCTTAATGGAGTAGTGCAAGTAGACGGATTTCCAGGACTTGGATTACACCTCCTGCCTGCCAAAAGTCAGCTTCTTGCCTCCCGCACCCGCCGCCTGCTCCCTCACACACCCCTCCTCTGGCACCTTGTTCACAAACTTAAAGTCCAAGTTGAAGTACAAGCACTTCAGGTACCTGAACTATGCTACATACCTGGCTGCCAACAGTGACCTTGTCGCCCCCCGCAGCCGCAGCCTGCTCATCCGCACGCCCCTCCCTGGTGCCTCATTACAAACTTGAAGTTCAAGTTGAAGAATAAGTACTTGAAATATTTGAAGTACATACTACGTAGCACATACCTGGCTGCCGACAGTGAGCTTTTTGGCCCCCCCACCCGCTGCCTGCTCCTCCACTCCTGCCTCCCTGGTGCCTTACTCAATAATCTTCAAGTGTAGGTTGAAGTTTGAGTACTTCAAGTTTTTTGAAGTTTAAGTTGAAGTATAAGTACTTGAAGTATGTGAAGTATATACTACGTGGTACATACCTGGCTGCCGACGGTGAGCTTCTTGCCGCCCCCACCCGCCGCCTGCTCCTCACCACCCCCCTCCCTCCCACCCGCCGCCTCGCCACCACACTCCCCCCCAAGCGATGGTGAGCGGTCGCCGCCACCAGCGCGCGCCGCCGCCGCCGCAGCTGGTGCGTCACAGCGCCCAGGCGCAGGGGCAAACAGCTCTTGGACAAAGGGGGAGGTGCTGGACGCGAAGAGCTCGTGGGACTCCTTGGGGAGCTCGTCCTGCAGAGCAGCGGCGGCGGCGAGATGATAACGCATGAAAAAAAAACGACAAAAATTAGGTCATGCGGTGAGGCATTGCGTCGTTTTTCGGCGAAGCTGGCAAGCAGCGGCTGCTCCGCCTAACGTGGGTTTTTTCCCGGCTCTTTCGAAGAAAACCTCGTACCGCCGTAGGCGACCTCCCATGCGTGGTGGCGCTGCTACTGCTACTGAGCACTGCTGCTGACCGCCGCTGCTGCTGCTGCCGAGCGCCGCTGCTGCTGCTGCCGAGTGCCGTTGCTGCTGCTGCCGAGCACTGCTGCTGCTGCTGCTGAGCACCACCGCTGCTGCTGCTGCTGAGCACACTGCCACATCACTCACCCGGCTCTTCTCAAGAAACCCCGTGACGCCATACACGACCTCCCCCGCGTAGTGGCGCAGGCAGAACTGTAGAGCGCGCTGCTGCGCGGCGTCTGCCGACAGGCGCGTGCCGCCGCCGTGCGTCTTGTACAGCCGCGCCGCGTAGTTGCTGCTCAGCACACGGTCAGCAAAATGCAGCGCATACATGTAGTGATGGGGCACAGCGTATAAACGCTGCATTATACCGTATTTATACGACGTAACATCAATGTGCGTCTTGTACAGCCGCGCCACGCAGTTGCTGCTCAGCACACGGGCGCCAAAATGCAGCGCATGTATACATGTGTGTGTGTGCGTGTGTGTGTCAGTGCTGGTGAAGGGTTGCTCAGCGGCCAGGGCGCGCCGTGTAGTGGCTGCTCAGCACATGGGGTGCCGAAATGCAGCACGAACGTGTGTGTGTGTGTGTGTTGTGTGTGTGTGTGTGTGTGCGTGTGTGTGTGTGTCTGTGTGTCAATGCTGGTGAAGGGGCGCTCAGCGGGCAGGGCACTCGCAGTCTGCGTCTGGCCGGCAGGTGCACTCTCAACTTCAATGTTGCGACTGTAACGCAGCTCAGCTTTACAAGTCCAGCGCCACGTAGTTGCTAGTTGCTCAGCATGCATGCGCGCTTGGGGACACCCAGCTCCGAAAATCGGCACAATGTAGAGCAAGAACAGAGGTGAATCTCTCACTCCCTAAGGTGCAAACGCAGCAGGAGCACCGAATACCACACACATACGCCATGTGTGGACACGATATTAATGTTTTTGTCCTCAAAAAGCGTTCTTGTGGCGCATGTATGACGTATATACGCCTCACATGATGAGTCATACCAGCATCATTTACCAAACACATATAGCACAATACCCTCATAAATTAGTGCGCTCTCATGTAGCGCGGTATGCGGTTTAGTGGGCGTGCTGAGGTCTCTTGCCGACCACATGGCTGCTATACAGTACTAATCATATACCGGTACTTCTGAAGTACTCAGGTACAAGCCCCTCAAATCGTATACAAACCGCTGTGTGATTAAGTGCAGGTCTCGCTGTAGTGCGCCCATCTTGCACTCATCCTCCAGCATCGCTCTACAGTCAGTGACTTCCAAGTTGTAAGTGACTTGTAGTTGTAAGTGACTTGAAGTTGTAAGTGGCTCAAAGTTATAAGTGACTTGAAGTTGTAAGTTATTTGAAGTTGTGAGTGACTTGAAGTTGTAAGTGACTTTAACTTTTCAGTAACTTGGAGTTGTAAGTGACTTGAAGTTGTACAGTAAGTACTGTACGTCCTACCACATGCGTGCCCATGTATTGGCCCCTACCCACCGATCGCTGCCGCGCGCGCCCATCTTGCACTCATCCTCCAGCATTGCCAGCAGCCCCATGGGGCGCCCCTCTATCAGCTCCAGGCAGTCCTGCTCGGCACGGATGGCACAGCGGCAGCGTGCTCAGCAGACGCAGCAGCAGCAGTGCTCAGAGCGGTGCGCAGCAGCTGTGCACAGCAGCGGTGGCAGTGCCCAGCAGCGGCAGCAGCAGCAGCAGTGCCTATGAGCTACAGGCAGTCCTGTTCAGCATATGGCGGGTCGCAGAGCGGCAGCGTGCTCAGCAGCAGCAGCAGCAGCAGTAGCAGCAGCGCTCAGCAGCGGTGACAGCAGCAGCAGCAGTGCTCAGCAGCGATGCACACAGCAGCAGCAGTGCTCGGCAGCAGTGCACAGCAGCGGCAGCAGTGCTCAGCAGCAGCAGTAGCAGTGCCTATGAGCTGCAGTCCTGCTCAGCACATGGCGCATGGCGGTGCACGTGCAGCAGCAGCAGCAATGCTCAGCAGCAGCAGCGCTCAGCCGCAGCAGCAGTGACATCGGTGCTCAGCAGCACCAGCAGCAGCGGTGGCGGCGGTGGCAGCGGCAGCGGTGCTGAGCAGCAGCAGCAGCGCCACAGGACCACATGATGCCTGTCTGACGCCTATCTGCCCCCCACTCCCCCCCCCCCTCCACTACAAAATGGAGCTGAAGTTGCACAAACACAAGTTGAAGTCGCAAATGGCGCTTGTACCACACATGCGCAAGTGCATACACTTCAGAAAGTATACGAAGTACTACTGTTGTACCATGTAGTGTACTGTGCATGCACTTCAAAAGTATGTACTTGAATTGTAGAAGACGAGAGTGTTCACCTGTTTGTCGGGCATGTCCACAAAGGACCAGGCGATGCCCTCGCGCGCGTACACCTGCTGCTCCAGCGACTGCAACACAGACTTGAGTTGAACTTCCAGCGCCTTCATCCGTGGGCGCTGTTTAATGGCACGCATACACTAAAGTATTTCCATGTACCTCGGAGTACTTCTGCACGTGTACTGTTTACACACATGCTTACTAATCTAGCGGGTCTGACCGTACCTGGTTGTCGGGAAAGTCCACAAAGGACCACGCGATGCCCTCGCGTGCGTACTCCTGCTGCTCCAGCTTGAACACAAACTGGTTGAACTGCTGCTGCAGGGCCTCATTTGCGTAGTTGATGCACAGCTGCTCCAGGGAGTTGCGCGCAAAGCACTCAAAGCCGAAAATGTCCAGCACCCCCACGGACGCGCGCACCTGGGGCGCCGCAGTCGGGCAGTGCTCAGCAGAACAGTTGGTAACTGCAGCAGTGCTCAGCAGAAGAGTTGATAACTGCAGCAGTGCTCAGCAAAAGAGTTGGTAGCAGCAGCAGTGCTCAGCAGCACAGTTGGTAGCTGCAGCAGTACTTAGCAGAACAGTTGGTAAGTGCAGCTGTGCTCAGCAGCAGAGTTGGTAACTGCAGCAGTGCGCAGCAGTAGAGGTGGTACTCGCGGCGCTGAGCAGCACAGGTACTGCTATCAAACTGCGCATGGGGCGCGGAAAGCCCCGTGCATAACTGCGCGTGTGACTGAGCAAAAGCATGAACCAAGCATGCCTCAAAGAGAGCATGTACGCCGCATAAGCACGTTTACATAAAACGTTACAAACCACTTAATGGCGCACCAATTCCTTCACACCTTCGGTGCGTGCGACTCACATCCTTGCGCGCGCACGCCACGTTGGCGTTGATGGCGGCGACCACACGGGAAAACAGGGCGCCATACACAGCCTTGGCCAGCGCATCTCGCGCGTCGGCCGCCTGCTGAGGGCGCAGACGCACCGTGTGCACCTCGCGCCTGCGCGGCGACAGCGACGCACCAGCGGCAAAGCAGCATTGAGGTGACAACATCAAGCTTGTTCGCAGGGTGCGCAAGGTGCAAGCGGCGGCAGCAGTGGCGGTGGCGGCAGCGGCAGCCTGCGAGATGCAGCAGCTGCGGTGGCAGCAGCAGCAGTGTCGGTGCTAGCAGCAGCAGCGGCGGCAGCAGTGGCGGCAGCAGCGGCAACCTGCGAGCAGCAGCAGCGGTGGCAGCAGCGGTGGTGGCGCGGCGGCAGCAGCGGCAGCAATGGCAGCAGCAGTGGCATTGCCAGCAGCAGCGGCGACGGCTGCAGCAGCGGCGACAGCGACAACCTGCGAGCCGCAGATGCGGTGACAGCAGCGGTGTTGGCGGCGGCGGCAGCGGCGGCAGTGGCAGCAGCAGCGGCGCCAGCAGTAGCAGCGGCGCCGCAGCAATGGGAGTGCACACACAAAAACTTCAAGTTGATGTTGAAGTTGGAGTTGAAGTTGAGCAAACTCACGCGGCCTTGGAGCCGACCTCGATGGTGCGCGCCACGAGCGCGTGCTCCACGCCTGCGCGCGGCAGGCACGCCAGCCGGCACACGTGCCCCAGTGCAGCCTGCGTCTCCTCCTCGCCACTGCCGCCGCGGTTCGCATCGCATCAGCATGGGGGAGCGCAGGGGGCGGCAGCAGGGGGGTAAAGCGGCACAGCGGAGCAGCGGCGCGGGGGGGTGTTAGAGCAGAGGCAAGGGTGGGCGGTGGGATGGGGTGGGGTGGGGGGGATGGGTGGGGGGGGCGGGGGGGGCGCGAGGCGAAGGGGGGTGATGGGCGAGCGGCAGCGTTGCTTATGGCAGGGCGGACGGCTGTGCGAGGGGTGGTGCGTGGCGCGTCATGCGCCTTGCTGAGCTGCGCACTGCTGCTGCACACAGTAACTTCGACTTGAACAACTTCAACTTGCATACTGTGTGTGTCCTGTGCGGCCAGCCCTCAGGTGGAGCCTGAGAGCCAAGACAGAAATGGACGGCCTGCAGGGCTGCCGCCCTCGCCCACACACTGCTAGAGATGAAGTGAATAAGCAGGTGGCACGTGCCAGCTAGACTTGAAGTTAATAAGCAGGTGGTACTTGACAACTTGCCGGGCTGCAGCCCTCCTCCACATACTGCTTGAGTTGAAGATATTGATCAGAGTTGAAGTTAATAAACAGCATTGCTTGCCTGAGCATGGCGGAGTCGTCGGCGCCGCTGTCGAAGCGCAGCTGCCCCACGTGCAGCAGCGCCGCAACCAGCGCAAGCACGCTCTCCTGAGGCCCGTCACACAAGGCCGGCGCAAGGGGGCAGCGCATGCAGCGGCAGCGGGTGAGCTGCGTGGGCTCTGGGCACTGTTGCCGACAGCGGCTGGAAAAGGTTGGCGAGGCACCCCTTGGCGCGCACACGCCGTGGCAGAGGCAGCGCATGAGGCTGGGCACACGCGGGTGCGGCGTGAGTGCGCGCTTTGTAAGGTGCAGGCGGACTTCAAGTTGAAGTTGAAATTGAGGTTGAAGGACAGAACGGTGGGTGCACGCTCCCCTGCGGCGGGCTGGCGCGCTGACCGCCGAAATGACTGCTGGTCCAGGACACACACAAGTGCGGAGATCCAGCGCTCCGACACTCCTGAAGTCAACTCGAAGTGCAAGTTGAAGTTGAAGTTGGACGAGCGAGGCGCCAGGGCGCCTGCCGCCGCAGCCACGGCACCCCCCCGCTGCCAAGGATTGTGTGTAGCAGCCCGCCGCACGTACGCTCTTAGCATCAACTTCAAATGATGTTGAAGTTGCTGGACGGAGCGCCAGCGCGCACGCGCGAGCTGCAGCAGGCCCGGCAAGCCCCCCCTGTTGCCAAGGAAGCGGTGGCCTGCTCGGTACCGCGCTAAAGGCTAAGTTAAAGTTGAAGTTGCACTTGAAGTTTGTGTATTGATCATGGAGACATGGGGCCATGTGTGGGCACCGCGTACAAAGTACGGGTATTTAGTCGGGCAGGTAGGGTGTGCTCAGCAGCGAGGCGTGCTTGTAGAGACATGAGGGCACGTGTGCACCAGCTATACTACGAGAGCTATGGGGTGGCAACTGAAGTTGAAGTAACACTTGAAGTTCAGGCACTGCAGCGGCGCGCGCACCTGCTCGTCGCCGCTGAGGCCCATGGCGCGCATCGCTGCGCGCGTGCGCACGAGCTCCGCGGCGTCGTCCATGCGCGGCAGCGTGAAGCACCCTCCCTGCGCGCGTAGTGGAAATCATGTGGGGCATGCTATGTATATAAATGTAATACATGAGTATACAATGGAAAGCATGTGGGGTATGCTGTAGATACATGTACTGTAATACCAGGCACTTCTGTATGTGTATGTACTGGCATGTGTGTAAACCGAAAACCATGCTATATACGGTATAATTGTGATGTACACGTACTATATACGTGAAGTGTAATGGCAGTCATGTGGGGTATGCGATATGTAAATGTCATCTATACATACACTTCGAAGTACTAATGTGATGCATACATACCATACAAATCATGTGACACTCTGGAGCGCTGGCTGCACCCCCAAGCCAAACAGCTTGCGCACACTTCCAAAAGTACCGGTACCACCCAGTGGTACCACCCAATAGTGGCATAAGGGTGGCGGGCGTCTGCACGTGCCGCAAACGGCACTGCCATTGTGGGGGTGGGTGCGCGCATGCTTTTCAAGTGATTGCACTAGGCATAATTAGGTGAGTGCCTGCACGAATAAGTCGACACTGGGTGTGCGTGCGTAGCATACCTGGCTGCTGTAGTGGTAGGCTTCGGGCCCGCGCAGTGCCCATCGCGCACGTTCTTCCGCGTCCGCCCCTTTTGTCATCTGCGCAGTGCGAGCCGGTCGCATTGCAGTCCGCAATGTGTCAAGAAAAATCACAGGAAAGTTGCGCACGCTAAAGAGGAACCACCAGAAATTGTGCCAGAAAACTTCAACCGCGCAC
This sequence comes from Ophiocytium majus, assembly GCA_032358315.1. Classification (NCBI taxonomy): domain Eukaryota; class Xanthophyceae; order Mischococcales; family Ophiocytiaceae; genus Ophiocytium; species Ophiocytium majus. Next base: position 1,308 of record JAULBY010026784.1, on the reverse strand, counting down.
GCTCCTCCGCGCCTGCCCCCTTTTGTCATCTGTGGGGGCAGAAGCGGTTTCCAGTCGCAATGTAGTCAAATTCAAATCACATGCACGCCATGTGCACAGGGCTTTCCAAGCGTGTGTTTGAGCAGGCCATGCCACTTCAAGTACTCGAGTACTTCAAGTACTCAAGTACTTTTATTACATACTTTTTTTTAAACAGCATGCTGCAAGTTCTTAAGCACTTGTAGTCCAGAAGATGTAGCAAAGTGCGGGGAAGCCCTGTGCACATGGTGTGAGCGACTGGACCAAGCATAAAAAAAGAAAAAAAACTGCCCTGTCCACTTCAAGTACTCAAGTACTTTTTATTAATACTTTTTATTAAACAGCATGCTGCAAGTTCTTAAGCACTTGTAGCCCCGAAGATGTAGCAAAGTGCGGTTGGGGCGCGGGAAGCCCTGTGCACATGGTGTGAGCGACTAGACCGAGCATGGTTAAAAAAACAAAAAACTGCCCTGTCCTGTTGTCAGCCGCCACGATCACAACGTTCAGCACTATGCAGTCGCATGTACGCCCGGCGTGTTGCTACAGCACCACCACCGGACTATAGTGCCATGTCCCAAGGGACCTGCTCCCATGTCCACCCAGCTCCTGGGTGCACCATCCCCCCCGCACACACCAGCGACATGTAGCGTCTCTGCAGACGATGCACACGTGCGGCAAAGCCCAGTTCGGTTCGTTGGGTTGGGTTTGACGAAGTTCGAGAGTCCGTTCGACCCTGTATGGCGAGATTCCGAACAGAACTGAACCAAATCCGGACCCACTCTTTGATACTTCGTTGAAGTACTTGTGCTGAAGTATGTAGGTACATATGGCTGTCGCTAATACATGACCGTGGACCGGTACACTTCAAAGTTGTGAGTCAGCATTGAAGTTTGCACATGTTCACGGTATAAGTTGAAGTTTGATGTTGAAGTTGGCACTGTAACTTCGACTTCATCAAAGCAGCGCACGGCACCACCAGGGCCAGCCGTTTGCACAGGGGTCATGGTAGCGCGTGCTGTGGGCGTTGACGCCCTGAGCATGGCTGCCACAGAGTGTGCCGCAGCACCCCTAGCTGGCGTGTGAGGCGCTGCTGCCACAGCAGCCGCATGGGCACCGGCACCGCGCCCCCCCCCCCCCGTGCATGTGAGTGTCCCCCGGTTGTGGTGAGCTCCGAGATTTCACGGGAAGAAGTCGCGAGGGCAGGGACGGTGCCATAATGGTGGCAGCCGCGCTGGGGGGCGGGGGACGGCGTCGCGAAGAGGACAATACCGCCAAATACAGCCCGCTCTT
>JAULBY010026783.1:21305-43993 GCA_032358315.1 Ophiocytium majus | reverse complement strand
CCTCCCCCCCCCTCGCAAGAACGCGTTGCAATTGCCGAACGTTCACAGACGTTCAGGCTCCCTTCGGTTGATTAGCCCGGGGGCAGTGCAGGGCAGGCTTCCTTACACACACATAGCGTGTGCAGCAGCGAGTGCAGCAGCGGCAGGGACGCGGGGCGGTTGCAGACGCGCAGCCGCGGGCCTGGGGGCCAGGAGGCGAGGGCTGGTTTCAGAATGCGCTCCGGCTGCCGGTTGGCGGCTCTTTTGCTTCTGGCCTGCTGCTTGCACGCCAGCCTGGCCGCGAACTGGGAGAGAGCATCAGCGCGCCACGGAAGCCTACCCAGGCAATTGGAAGCAGGTGCGCGTGCCTCTCCTGATGCGGCAACAGCGTGCGCAGGCTCTGGTGAGATAGCAAGCCTGTGCCACTTCCCACGTGCGTGAAACGAGTGCCACTCAACGTGGCGCCGCAGCACACAATCCTTGCGGCTGCGTGAGGTGTCTGTCTGGCAGCACGAAAGTATTGGCGGGGTTAGCATCGCAGTGCCTGTGCCTGCCTGCGCGTGTGAATGCAACAGAGACAAAGGCTGCGCGGTGTTGTTTGCCAGCATCATTGCAACTGGCGCACTTGGCAAGTAGTAGCACTCTGTTGGCTTGGCTTTGGTGGCCCAAGTAAGTTGTGGGTACGGAAGGAGCCGTTAAGCACAGATTGTGGCACAGGCAGCTTCTGTAGCCGCTACCAGCTGCTGGTGCTGGCGGCGCTGCTCCTGGTCTTGCCACTGCTGGGGTCCTGTTGCTGCAGTGCAATGGTTGCTGCCCGTCATCAGCAGGTGCTTGTGCTGTGATTCGATATGTCACACAATGGGCACACACCATCGCAGGGCTGACCACCCCGTCCACATGGTTCCCCTTTTTTGTTCGATACATCCTTGCTGATGATACATACTTACGTAAGTGTAATTGCTGCTCCTGCTTCTGCTGCCCCCCCTGCTGCTGCTGCTGCTGTTGCCGGCCGCTGCCGATGGTGCTGCTGCTGCTGCTGCTGCTGCTGCTGCTCTACTGTTCCTGCTGCTATTGCTACTGCTATTGCCGCTGCTGCTGCTGCTGCTGCTGTTGCTGCTACTGCTTCTTCTCTGTTGGGGATACCGGTGAACACAAAAAATCACTCTGCACAGCTGACTGTGATGGGAACAGCATTCCCAGCGCGGACAATGGGTACTGCTGCCCAGCAACCTGTGGCAAATGCGGTGGCAATGCATGCGAGGAACGGGATGGCGGCTACGAAAACTGCTGCACGTCTGGCATCACGATGCTATGCGTGGAAACAGACTACGAGGGCCCCTGTGTCAGGCTGGAAGTGCCAGACTACCAAGGTGACAAGGACCACCCATGCACATGCAATGTTGTCTGCTGCTGCCGCAAGCCGTCCTTGCTGCACTGCATACAGTGTGGGTTCCACAAATGCAGGCACACTATTACCAGCCACAGCAACTGCCTGATGACAATCCCATGCACTGCTTGTAAGTGCCACAAATGCCACAACCGCCACAAATGTCACACTCGTGGTAGGAATGTTTGCGCACTGCGCAGCCTTTTCATGTGCTGTCACAAATGCCCACGACGCACCCAAGCTCATCAAACCAACTCTGAACACTGGTGTTCCAACGCAGCACATGACGAAGCGGACCGGACGGAGTGCGCGAAAGAGGCGGCGTGGAGCAAGCCCGGCCTTAGTGTGGAGGAGCGCGTCAATGCAACCATGGAGTGCATGCAGCTCGGCGACATGATAGGGCAGATGCTGCTCGTGCGCCCGTCCAAGACGGCCGAGAACGAGATTGGCGGGCTGTCGGTGGGCGGCGCGTGGTACCCTGCGACGACCGGCTTTGACCCGGAGGCCAACACGGTGGACGACTGGGTCGCCAAGAACTCGGGGATGCAGGCGGAGGCCGTGTGCGAGTCGAGCCTGGGCATACCCATGGTGCGTGCGCTAGGTGTGCAGGTGTGAGCGTTGTTTTGGTGGACCATGTTGTGCGCTGTTGGTGGGCGATTAAGGAAGCGTTGGCGGCGCAGGCAGAAAAGACGGGAAGGTTGTTCAACGATAACATTGCGAAGGTGAAGTGCTCCAGCCACCAAATGGGCAAGAAGGGAGCAAAATAGGTGTGTGGGGGGGGGGGCTAACAGGAAACGATATGGTCCTTTTTTTCGCCAGCTGAGGCCTCGCTGTAGGTGGCAAGTGCATCAGAAGGGATGCCTTGTAGTGTCATGCTGGTATGTGTATGACCTGCATTGCAGGTGCGGCTGCAACATGGACAGCCCAGAAAGCTCCTCAAATCACACACACGAAACATAAACACCATTACATCATTTTACCATTACAGCAAGGCAGCTGTTGTAGGTGTGTGCCAAAATGTGAGGCACCATGGCACATCAGGAGTACCGTCTAGGTCCCCAATGAGCATCCTATAAAAGAAATACTGCTTTGAAGTGGGACTTGTCAGTAGGGGGGGGGGGGGTAGTTTGGGGGCGGCCAGTTAGAATTTTGAGGGCGGGATGTGATGCAAGTTGGGACAGAGTTTGGCAAAAACCGCTGGTGCTTTGACTCCGGCAACACCTTCACTTCTACTACAGCTGTTACTGCACATTTTGTGGCTAATTATGGGCTGCGGGGTGGTACAGCGCCTGTTTTGGGTCTGCCGCTGCGCCAGCACCACCAGAGTCGCCCGTGGAGGAATGGGGGACCAGCAGTGTGTCTGGGGTAGATACACAGTGAAAGTCATGCAGGTGCTTCAGTATGTGTTTGCCATGGGTGTATTATTGGGCTGCCACTCACAGGGGGCGCGGGCTCTTGGACGCACTAACACAGATAGGGCATGCCAGTTGCAAGGGGGGAAGCATGAGACATCTCTATTTCTTTCAAGGAGGCAACTGATGACTGCAAGTAACAGAGTTTACACCTGGTACCAGGTGTCCATGGCAAGCACCTGGCCACCTTCAGCCCTGGTCTTGGTACAATGCAGCATCAAAGCAGCTCCCATCAGCCTTTGAAACCTAGCGCTGTTGACTGTGATGATGCTGCACCAGCTGCTCTGAAGGCACGTGCAGCTGTGCCTGCAGCGCCCTGTGACGACAACTGGCAACTTTGCTGCCTGCAGGTCCTACCTCATGTACTCTAACATAGCTGTTCGCAGCCCAGACTGCAACAATAGCTGCAAATGCTCACCACCACAGCCTTGCCTGTCCCTCACGGCTGCCACTGACATAGCCACCGCACCCACTTGCCGCCCGCGTGTGCAGCTCTTTGCCTGCAACCGGCCCGCGGTCATAGAGGGGACGACAGTCTTCCCGCACCACGTGGGCCTTGGCTCCATCTGTGCGGGGAAGAATGGCACGGAGCTGCATGACTGCGCCTCCATTGCTCAAAACGTTGGCGCTGCCATGGGCCGCGAGCTCCACGCTGCGGGCATACACGCCACGTGGGGGCCTGTCCTGTGCATCACGCACGACATCCGGTGGGGGCGCGCCTATGAGTGCTTTGGCGAGGATGCGGAGCTGGTGTCTGCCATGTCCGTCATGGTGGTGGGGCTGCAGTCCTCGGGGATTGCTGCCACCGTCAAGCACTATGTGGGGGATGGCGCTGTGGTGTGGGGCACCGGGCGTGATGGGCTCCTGGACAGGTATGTGCGGCGCTGTCAGCAAGTGTGGTGTGCTTGCGGCATTCCTTGTCACTAGTGTGTACGCAACAGGTGCTGGTGTTCACATTGTCATTGAGGAAAATTTCTACAGTGGTCCATGTGCATATGGCAGTGTAGCCCGAACGGGGCCCGAACACCATTGCTGGCGGTCCACCGTCTAGCGCATTTGGCGGCTGTGGCGCAAGGTTTGCCTGCCAGTGTGTACTGCTGCTGCAACTGCAGTGCTGGCATGTGGCTGACCATGACCACAAACCTCCAGCCAAAGTTGGCTCCTTGCTACTTTCCTGCGTAAAGGGTGCCCACCGGTAGCTGCCAACTACTTGTACCTGCTGTGCTTGTTTTGCTTCAGAGGTGCATCATATGTGCATTACGGAGAATGCTGCATGTGCTCATGTGTCCGTGGGGGTGCATGGCAGCTCCTGGGGTGACCAGGTGGCCATGAAGGCAGCGCGCCACTTGGTTCTATCACTATAAGCATGCTGCACTGTACTGGCTCACTATGCCCTGTGATCTGCGCAACATGAGCATGCACCTCAAGCACCATCACATGTTGTGCACAGCAGCACATTGATGCCGGTGCAACTGCGCTGCCCTGGTGTCGCAAACAGGGGTGACGCCAACATCACCACCACGGCACAGCTTGAGACGCTGCTCACGCCGTACGTAACGGCCGTCAACACCCACAAGGTCATGGCAGTCATGACGTCCTACTCTTCCATCAACGGCGTGTACATGCATGAGAATGGCTACCTGGTCACAAACGTGCTGCGCAAGGGCTGCAAGACCCGCCCAGTGCTGGATGACTGGTTTAGCGCTGATAAAGTCAGCTGCGGCATCGCTGGCAATGCCACCTATGTGAGTGGCCCCCTGTGCGGTGCTGCCGCCATTTGTACTTGAGGTATTCTTCAAAGTACAAGTAGGTTACATGCGCTTCGACACAATGCTTGTGTGAAGTGGTGTAATGCTGATGCAGTACGAAATTAAACCCCTCCCTTAAAGCTGTGAAGGTCCATGTTGCCGTTCGAGAGCTATCATGTATTGGTGTGTTGCACAATAGTGTATGGTACCTTGGTGTGCCTGGTGTAGCGCTTATTTATGTGCACTGCGGTCCAATGCTGAACGGTGCATGTACACGTCGGTCCTGAAGCTGTGATGGTTGCAAACAGTTACAATGTGCTTGGACCATGCTGGGGCATGCAGGTCAGTGTGCAGCAGCTGTCTTGCTATCTGCCATGGCTGCTGATGCCGCTGCTGCTGCTGCTGCTGCTGCCACTGCTGCTGCTGCTGCTGCCACTGGTGCTGCTGCCACTGGTGCTGCTGCTGCTGCTGCTGCTGCTGCTGCCGTGTCTATGGTTGCGGCTGTCACAGGCGGTGGAGATGGAGGACGACTTGCAGTTCTGCGGTGTCGTCACCACGGACTTCAATGCATTGTCTATGGTGCACGGTGACACTTACACCGACAGGGTGCGTAATCGTGCACACATTCGTGGCATCGCTCGATAGTGCCTGCTGCTGCGTCCATCAAGGCGCTCGCGTGTTGCTTGCAAGTGAAGTGTTGCTGCACAGTGACCGTTTGGGTTGCAAACTGCCACTGTACGTGTGTGTTGTGCATGGCCATGCTGGGCATTAGTATCCTGCTTGCTGTTCGTGCACCACTTCGCGCACCAGAGCACCCACTTAATGTGTGTGCATACGTCACTTAGTTCGGCTGTTACTCCAAAAGCTGACTTGCACAAGTCCTTGTGCTGGCACTCTGCGCTGTCCACCAACGCCTGTACAGGTTCGCAGCGGCATTGTGGCTGGGAACGACCTGATCATGTGCGCCTACAAGGACCTGGCGGCAGTGACAAAGATGGTACGCTTTTTGGGCCGTCCCTGCATGCTGGGCACTCACACCCAACTCGGAATGCCATGAACGTCTTGCATGTCATGCCTGGCATGACTGGTCGCCTTGATAATTGCACTAGGCTACTAGTAGTATCTGCTCAGCAAGTGTGTGGCTCGCCCGCCGCTGGTAACGCCGGCACAACACTGACAGCGCAGCAGCACATGCAAGGGCCTGGCCCTGAGACTCACAGCCGACACTGCCTCTCCTCCCTCTGCCACAGATGATCGAAGACAATGTGTGCCAGCGTGATGATGTGCCCAAGGACGGGTGCGACGCGGGATGCATTCCCCGCCCGCGCATCGAGGAGGCCGTGCGCCGCATCCTCACCCTCAAGGCTGAGCTGGGCCTGCTGGAGGCGCCAGAGCCACTGAAGGAGGACACGTGCGGTTATGATGCTGACGTACCCAGTGCCGACGCCTTTGATGAGGACAGTGACATCCAGAATGCGTCACACAAGCTGGCGCTGCTGGCCGCGGAGAAGAGCCAGGTGGGTGTGTAGTGGCTGGTACTTCAGGCCTTGTGCACATGGACAGTGGCAGCTTGCCATGAGGCTAGCATATGCTGGGCTGTGTTCTGTCTGACCACCTGATTGCTTGTGTCACTCCGTGTCACTGGCCTGTCCACCTGCATGTCTACTGCATTGCCGGAGCACAAGAGCCTTTGCACTTGTGCGGTGTTGCTCAGACTCCCCATTCTTGCACCTGTGCACATTCACAGGTGCTGCTGAAGAACCTGGACGGCTTGTTGCCACTCCGCGCCACCAACTACACCCACGTGTACCTCACCGGCAGTGCTGCCGACAGCGTGGCCCACCAGTGCGGGGGTTGGAACATAGACTGGCAGGGGACCAAGGGTGACTACCAGAAGGGCACCACCGTCAAAGAAGCATTGGCGGCGGCGGACTTCGAAGTCATGGAATCCGAGGACGAGGCCTGGGGCGCGCCCGACGGCAGCCTGGTGGCTGTCGCTGTGGTGGGTGAGGCCCCTTATGCTGAGTGGGAGGGCGACATGTGAGTGGTGGCTTGTGGCAGTTCCATTCCTGGGTGTGTCACTTATGCACCACCCAGGCAGCTGCTCTGGTGCGTCTTGCGGCAAGTTGTGCGGCAGCTGCGAGCCAGAGCACTCTCTCAACCCCTCCCCCCCCCTAGCGCAATGGCTGACCACCTGCCACCACATCGCCTGCCACTGCTGTTGCCGCCTCGCTGCAGGGGCGCTGATGGCATCGAGATGGCGCTGTCAGAGGACGATCAAGGTGCCATCGACAAGGCGTGTGGCGGCAAGCCATGGCCCTGCGTGGTGGTGGTCATCTCAGGGCGCCCCATCGACGTTGGCGACATTTTCACCAACGACGATGTCCACGCCGTGGTGGAGGCGTGGCTCCCTGGCAGCAAGGGCGGCCCAGCCATCGTCAACAAGCTCTTTGCCCTCAAGGACTCTGCCAGCCGCACCTTTGACTACGAAGGGCACCTGCCGGTGTCTTGGCCGAAGGACCCCGCTGAGGGGTCTGGGTCTGAGTTGCTGCTGGAGTATGGCTACGGCTGCAGCACGCTCAAGGCGTCCGAGGTCAGCGGCATCAAATGTGAACCGTCATCCATTGCGCGGGCGGGCGCAGCCGCAGCAAGCAAATTGGCGGCTGCGAAAAAACAGGGTGAGGGTGGAAACCCGAAACAGGAAGGCGCTGCCGCAGGCAACAGATAGCACCTCCGGCCGGATTGGCGGCTAACTTCAGCACTTGAAGTTCAGGCAGTGGTGACACCGCGTGTCACAGTATAATGCGCCACTGCAGGTGGTGCAGAACCGCCGGATAACCACTTGCTCCTTACACCTTAGTTTGCGGCAGCCCCGTTTGCGCAGCATTAGGAGCCTTGTTTGTGAGCTCTTTATGGCGTAACATTATAAGGCGGTGCGTGCTGACGCCGCAGCCTTTCCATGTAGCATGTTGTGGCTGACCCGGCCGCCGCTGCAGTTTTTGAGCCACCTCTCATGGCTGGTGTACCATCGTGCGCATGGCCAGCCAGTGGCAAATGCGTGTGAGGTCATGCTACCAGCATGCGAGTCCAGAGCGAATGCTTGTTAGCACTTCGGGCATCTCTCCATGTGTGGCTGCGTATGCCCCGCGTTGTGCAGCCATCAGACTGCTTCGCGCACCTGCGTGGGTCCTGCCCTCTAGAGCTGCGTGGATGCCCATGTGGCAGCGTCTGACGGCATCATGACGTTCGTCAATCACATTACACTTTGTCCGCACTGCGAAGTCTCCGTTCTGCCACCTGCATCATGGTCGACTGCATGCAACATGTATGCATGTTATGTGTCCACATGGTGTAAAGCTTGTCAAGCCCCCCCCCCCCCACTTTGTTAAAGGACCGTATGCTGCAGCAGCACCCGCACCAGAGAGCTCATAGGTTCACCTTTGGCATGCGATGGCCACAGAGAGGTCTGTCGTAGGGTCTTTGTGTGTGAGCTGCAAACCATGGCGTTCTTAGCTTGCCACGTGTGTGTATACATGTATGTATGTGTACTTTTATTAAACTGTATATATACATACTTCAGAAGTATGATGTGACACGGAGCACTGCTGGCTGTGCCGGTGCTGCGTTGCAGTCGCACCAGGCCGTAACTGGCAGTTGCAGGGCCCCCGGCGTAGGCGTTGGGGCCTCGTCGGGTAAAACCTGGAGGCCCCCCATCACGGTGTCGGAGTCGCTCTCGCTGCCCTAGCACTAGCAGGAGCAGGGTGAGCGTGTGAGCCCGAGTCCAGCAGCAGCAGCAGCAGCGGAGCGTGGGCGTGCACAGGCGGGCACAGCGGTAACCTGGTCGAACGTGCGATGCCTGTCAGACTGGTGGCACTGCTCGCGTGCCTGACTCTGCGCCTGGGGAAGGGGAACACAACGCGCAACGCCGTCTGGAAGGGAGCCAGCACTTACTCTGCCAGACACTTAGCAGGTGTGCTTGTCTCCCACCGTGGTACAACTACCGAGCATGTATCGGACGCAGGCGAAAAAGCTGGCGTCACACGCGTCGTCAAGCTTGTAAAACACATTGTTGACGAAGCAGCCGCAGCCCATTTTGGGCTGCGGCGCCAGTCTGCCATCATGCACACGATATGGCAACGCCTCAAATCGTTGCCGCTCTGTCAGCGAGGTACAACATGGTTGCATCCTGCATAACAGCAGCAGAGCGTTTGGTGGTATCGGGTGCTTGCTGTATCGTTACATAATTATGGCTGAGAGAGATTCGCTGTGCGGGGGCAAATTTAGCCGTACCCGGGCGCCAGCCAGAAGCTTGCAACCGTGCAATGCCGGTGCTGCCGCTGGTGCTGCTGCTTGAGATATTGCCGCTGTCCCAGCTAGTAGTGCTGCTGCTCACTCTTCACTCGGGACGCATATGAGCATCGTGTGATTGGTCGAAAATGCTCGTGCGTGCAAAACCACCACCAGCAGCACAGGTCTGAGCCACCTCCTCGGTGCAGCATGCTCACTGCCCGATCACGGCCACTGGAGCTGCTGGTGTTGATGCCAAACCTGCTGGTGTTGCTGTGCATTCTCCGTTGTTGCACAGCAAGCTGTGAGAGGGGTACCCGCAGCAGCATTCCCAGCGCGGATAATGGGTACTGCTGCCCAGCAACCTGTGGCAAATGCGGTGGCAATGCATGCGAGGAGCGGGATGGCGGCTACGACAACTGCTGCACGTCTGGCATCACGACGCTATGCGTGGAAACAGGTTATGAGAGCCCTTGCAAGCTTGTTGACGTACCGACCTTTGCAGGTGAGAAAGGGCGAGTCACAAAACATACACTAGCGGAATTACTAAGTAGTACCTGTGCCTGTGGATGTGCACAGACCGGGCTGGCACGTGGCGTATGTGAGTATACCTGTGGCAGCATCCAGCAATTAGCAGCAGTATCATCAGCAGCAAGCAGAAGGCAACTGTCTTGCAATTGATGCAATGGTGCAATGCCACATATACCACGAAGTATGTTCGCTTTCGTGTGACAGAGGGCTGGCACTTACTGCGCCAATTCGCTGTACGTACGCGTGCCAACTCTCGGCCGAGCAGCTCACGATGACACCGACATGCCGGAGTGCGCTAAGGCAGCTGCATGGAGCAAGCCCGGTCTCAGCGGGCAGCAGCGTGTCAGCGCCGCAATGGACTGCATGGAGCTGAGTGACATGGTCGGGCAGATGCTGCTGGTGCGCCCGGAGATGATGGGGGACGGTGAGATTGGTGGGCTGTCAGCCGGCGCCGCATGGTACCCTGCGACCACCGGCTTTGACTACGATGCCAACACGGTGCAGGACTGGGTTGCCAAGAACTCGGGGCTGCAGCGAGAGGCTGTGTGCAGCTCACGCCTCGGCATACCCATGGTGCGTTCCACAATGCATCAACTATGCAAATGTGCTACTACTACGTACCACTTCGAACTGTGTTCGATGCGCCACACTCTATGCAACACTCTTCTGGGTGTTGGCATGCTACACCGATGTACAACACCAGAGATGAGGTGCAGTGGAAGAGAGTGGTAATGCTGCTGCATTGTAGCAACACTGCAGTACATGGACCGTTGCCATGTTTACCGTGATGTGTCCCATATGCAGCTGCTGCAACGTGCTGCAGAGCCATACCTTACCTGAGGCATGTCAACTGGCACATCACTTTGCAAGCAGGGCAGAATCAGGTACTCTATGTACCAATGCATAATCTGTGGACACATGCCTAGTGGTAAAGGTGCACCCCTAAGCAGCCACTGCTAAAAAAAAACACCGTGTCACTCAAGCGGTTGCTGGGGCTCGTGTTTCATTTCTGTGTGCCGCGGCATCAGCCAGCCACATACGACTGGTACCATATAATGCATATTTTGTGTGTGTGGTTCTTCATTCATTCCTGCAGCTACTAGCCAGCAGTGGCGCAGCACACCCACCCGCAGCTGCGTCCGACGGCCCCCTAGAGCTGCGACCAAATCCCTAGGTCCCCACCCGCCTTGGGCCGTACTCCATGCGTATCGAAACTCTGCAGTGCTAACGGTGCATCACCAGTGGCAACCGGTTGCCCTCACGATGTGCCCCCCTCACATGAGCTGATGCTGACGACAGCCACCGCACTCATGTCCCCGCGTGCGCTGGCAGCTCATAGCCTCCAACCGGCCCGCGCTCATAGAGGGGGCAACAGTCTTCCCGCACCAGATGGGACTCGGCGCCATCTGTGCAGGCAAAACCGGCACGGAGCTGCATGACTGCGCCTCCATTGCGCACGACATTGGCGCTGCCATGGGCCGCGAGCTCCACGCTGCGGGCATACATGTCACGTGGGGGCCTGTCCTGTGCATCACGCACGACATTCGGTGGGGTCGCGCCTACGAGTGCTTTGGCGAGGATGCTGGGCTGGTGACTGCCATGTCTGTGATGGTGGCGGGGCTGCAGTCCTCGGGGGTGGCTGCCACGGTGAAGCACTATGTGGGCGATGGCGCTGTGTTGTGGGGCACTGGGCGTGATGGGCTCCTGGACAGGTACGTGCTCAGCCTCAGTGCAAGCAAGCGTGTAGGGCTGCACTCAGCGGTGTACTTCAGCTGTCAGTTGTAGGTTTTGTTCAGCAGCAGGCGGTGGCGGCAGAAGTGCCACAGCAGTGCATGCGTGGGGAGGCCTGCGTGGGCATGCAGACACCATGGTGAAGGTAGCCACCGCAGCAGCCGGTGTGCCAAGCGAACGTGCTGACTACTTGTCATTTATCGAGGGCAGTGTGAAGGCCCACTTATGCCCAACCCCATGTCAGAGCCCAGTGTGCAACAAAACCCACGCAGCTCAAGTTGCTCATGGTGCCTAGCTAGCAGCTGCTCTGTGCAGCACAGGTGCCTTTGTGTGTGAGTCGCGGTGTCAATGTCACCACATAAGCACATAGTGGCTCGTTGCAACCACCACAAGGAACACACGTTACCTAGCATCCTGTCTTGGTTGTCACACGTCCACTGGACATCAGTAAGGAAAATGTGCCATAATAACCAATGACGGTCTCATGAGTGTCCTCTCTTCTCGGTGGCTGTGCCACAGCGGCGCACGCACCCAAAGCGCATGTGTTGACACACTACCGCTGCTGCTACCACACACCGTCTGAGACTCCAAAAACAGGGGTGACACAACCATCAACAGCCCGGCTGAGCTCAAGACCCTGCTGAGGCCATATGCGGCGGCCGTGAACCGCCATGGCGCCATGGCAGTCATGGCCTCCTACTCCTCCATCAACGGCGTGCGCATGCATGAGAATGGCTACCTGCTCACGAGCGTGCTGCGCAGAGGCTGTGGCACACGCCCGGTGCTGGACGGCTGGTTTACCGCTGAGCAAGTCAGCTGCGGCATGTCTGCTACTGCCACTGCCACATATGTGAGTGCCGGGATGGGTGGTGGAAGCTGGCTTTTCTCTGCTGTGCTGCTGTGTAAGCCGTGCAGTGCACACCAGGTACTATAGTATTCGATGCTTAGCCAGCATGTGCTTACAAGCAGTAAGCCTTGGGCAGCAGCTAGCTCATGTTGTTGCAACTTCATATTGTCCATAAATGTGGCTGCAACAGGAATTGGAGCTGGAGCAGGACATTCGCTTCTGCGGCCCGGTCACCACAGACTTCACCGCAATATCCATGAACAGTGGCGACACATACACTGACAGGGTGAGTGATGTTGTTGTCACCTCACTGCTTGCGGTCACTCTCAATGACTACTCAGCAGCAGTGCACGAGATCATACACGCCCTGTTTCCCTATCGTGTGTTCATCTTTGATGAAGGAGTGAATGTGGGGTTCTGCTTGAAGTTTGAACTGTTACAGTAACCATGGGGTCTTGTCTTGGTGGGTGTGCTTGGCTGGGATCTCGCCCAGTGTCCCAGCACTGCGGTTACTGACCTACCTGACCATGCCATGCAATCGCCCACCAAGAGCAGCGTTGCCAGCCCCTGCAACGGCTGTTATGTATGACAGCTGTGACATGCAACATGTGCTCGAGATCGGCATTATGCTACGGGCATGCCATGCATGTGCCTTGCACCTACAGTAACCGTGTTGCACCTGAGCTTACACATGCCATCAATGTGTACCACGCCATGATGCACGATGTGCCCGCAGCACCTAGCGCTGCCTTATCACTGGCATGTGCCATTGCTTGCGCTGCATGGTGCTGCTGCTGATGTGACTTGCTGCAGCTTCGCCACGGCATTCTGGCTGGCAACGACCTCTTTATGTGCGCATACCAGGACCAGGCTGCGGTGGCCAAGAAGGTGCGTTCGCTGGTCAAGCCTGGCTACTACCAGTGCGTGATGCGCATGGTGGCTCCAAACACTGAAGTATTTTTGAAAAGACGGTTGCATTGTGCATGTGCAAATGCATTTGAAGCAGCGAGCAGAAGAACGGTGGCACACCGCAGGTGGTGCATTCGAGAACGCCAAAAATAACCAGCGCAATCTGATTTGCACTATGAGGGGGATGCTGTGTGGTGCGGCATACAAAACAAAATGCTGTGCGAGCTATTGCGGGCTTGAGGGCCCATGGCAAAGCCAGTGTGCATGCCATGACATGACCACATTATTTAGGTTGGCCTAGGCCCGATTTACCATTCAGCCAACCTCCACCACCAACACTGCGCAAGCGTCGTGCTCCTGCAGCTGACCTTGTATTGCCAGCGTACACGAGCTCCGAGTCTGGTGCCTGCCTGGCATGCTGCAGTGCTCTGGAGAAGCACCAGGTTGAGTGCTCCTGCACTCCCACTCGGTGCCCCCCACTGTGCACTGCAGCTGATCCAGGACAATGTGTGTGAGGGCAACAGTGTGCCCGAGGCGGGGTGCGACGAGGGCTGCATTCCTCGCGCACGCATCGAGGAAGCAGCGCTGCGCATCCTGACCCTCAAGGCCGACTTGGGCCTGCTGGAGACTGCTGAACCATTGCAGCAGGACAGCTGCGGGCATCATGCGGAGATGCCCAGCGCCAAGGCTTTTGATGAGGACAGTGGCATCAAGAAGAAGGCACAGAATCTCGCACTGCTGGCCGCAGAGAAGAGTCAGGTGCGCCGTGTAGCTTTAAGCTGCGGCAGTGAGATGCGGCAGTGGGATGCGAGGCAACGAACTCTTGTCATAGCGGTTTTCATCCGCTGTCTGAGCTGGGTGGCACATCTGTACATTGATGAGGTGTCAGCTGTCGGCAAGCACCTCAAGTGCATGCCGCTGCCGTGCATGTGGTAGAAACTCTTGAACTTATGCCTTGCAGCACGGGCTTGGCACGTTAACTACACGCTCCTGAAGCAGTGCGACCCTACTACAGTAGCCGAGCAACGGTGTTAAGGTTGCCATCATTGGTGCACTACCCATGCATGCGTGCAGGTGCTGCTCAAGAACCTGGACGGCTTGTTGCCACTGCGCGCCGAGGAGTACCCCAGTGTGTACCTCACCGGCAGCGCTGCAGACAGCATGGCACACCAGTGTGGGGGGTGGACCATCAACTGGATGGCCAGTGCTGGCGACCGCCAGAAGGGCACAACCGTGAAGGCAGCGTTGGAAGCGCAGGGCTTCGATGTCCTGTCATCTGAAGATGACGCGTGGAGCGCGCGCGACGGCAGCGTGGTGGCGGTAGCTGTGGTAGGGGAGGCGCCGTACGCTGAGTGGTATGGCGACATGTGAGTGCTGACTTGTGGCATGTGCATCGGTGGTGGCATGCTGGCATGACGCATGCAGTCCATGGTATGGCGCGATGTGTGGAGCCCACCATCTGTGCTGCTGCAAGCAGACACAAATGCATTGCCCTTGCAAGCGCCATGTTGCGGCTGACACCAGTACCGCACCTGCCGCTCGTCTCCCGGCCCTCTGCCATCCATGTCCCTGCGGTGATGTCATAGGGGCGCTGATGGCATGGAGCTGGCGCTGTCAGAGGACGATCAAGGTGCCATCGACAAGGCGTGTGGCGGCAAGCCATGGCCCTGCGTGGTGGTGGTCATCTCAGGGCGCCCCATCGACGTTGGCGACATTTTCACCAACGACAATGTCCACGCCGTGGTGGAGGCGTGGCTCCCTGGCAGCGAGGGCGGCCCAGCCATTGTCAACAAGCTCTTTGCACTTGAGGACTCTGCCAGCCGCACCTATGACTACGAGGGGCGCCTGCCGGTGTCATGGCCTAAGGACCCTGCTGAGGGGCCCAACTCCGACGTGCTGCTGGCTTACGGCCATGGCTGCAGCACGCTCAAGGCGTCCGACGTTGGCGGCATCAAGTGTGGGCCGTCATCCGCTGCACAAGCGGGCGTGGCAAAAGCCAGTGGGACGGGTGGTGCAGAGAAGGGGGGGTGAGGCACACACTAGAGTCTGCGCCGGCGCCCGGAGCGGCGCCGTGAGCCATGGCGCTAGTGCCATGGGCGCGCTATGGCGTGCAACAGCTTCGTTGCCTATCTCCTTTGTAGCGTGTCGCATTCATGTGGTGGCACCCTTGTTGGGGATGCACATTCGTTCTCTACCTATCGTGCAGATGCACCCCGCTGTCCGTAGCTTTCAGCAGCACTTCCTGCTGCCAATGCCCGTTGCAGCAGCTGCAATCCGACAAGTGCCGGTCGCACATACAGACCTGCACGCACCACACTGTGTTGTTGGAGCGGGCACAGCCCTACCCCTCTCGAGTTTTAGGGCCACTTTAGTAGTGAGGGGTACGATTTGGTTGCTGCCTGTTTCACATGGCATTGGGCTGCGCGCACCAGCCTGTGTGACGGTGCTGCTTGCGTGCTTGTGGGGCCCATGCGGCCGCACGGCACTGTGACCGTGACAACTGACAATTTGGTTGAGTCAGATAACGTGTTTTCTAGTGCTGTAGTATGTTCTGCCAAGTGTGTGCGTTAATGACTACTTGTGCCACATCAAGTAAGGTGCCTGCGACTTGTTGAGCGCGCCGAGGGCGACACTGCCATGTTGTGTGCCACGCTTGCCTCCATTTCTGCAGGCACCGCTCACGTGCCCGAGCAACTGCAATAAACCGAAGCTGCTCACACACAGCACTGTGACAGCAGTGCACCTGCACTTCAAAAGTCTGTGAGCTGCGTGAGATCGTGCAGACCTCAACTTCTCAGTACTACATGGCGGCGGCGGCGCGCTCGGGCGGCGCCGCGCTCGTGCGGCGGCGCTGCTCAGCGGTCATGAACGTAGCTTCGAGAAGTCCTTTTACCCTCGTGTGGATCCTGAGGCGTCCATCCGGAGCACCCAAACATTAAGATTTAGGTACTACATTAACGGCCAGCATCACAACCCAGCAGTGTCGCTGTTGCTGAGCATTACATATTCTCTACGTGCAAAAGCACCCGGGCCCACTGGTGTGGAGCAGCGCTGCGGCAACACTCGCGTCGATTACTCGATCCACTCGAGGTTGAAACCGAACTTCGCCAACGGACAAAAAATGCAGAAGGAGAACTCTCTGCGCGGAACAGGCAGCTAGGCCTACAGGGTACATATAGCAGAGGCAGAGCGATGCCACCATAGGTGCGTGGCGCCAGGATGCAGCGGCGGCTGGTGACGGGGCCAGGCTAGGCGGCTGGGCTGGGCGAAGAGAAGGCTTCAAGCGCATCTTGCTTGACTCGCGCAGGAGCAGTGGCGGTGACCAGCCCTGGTCTGGGCGCAGCATGCGGTGTCGTTGGCTCAGGGGCAGTCTGCTGCTTTTGTTGCTGGCACCGGCTGCAAAAGGCGCCAGGTGAGTCTGGCTGCGTAACCTGCCACCGACACCAGACTTTTTAAACCCGGCAACCCGAGGCACACGCCAAGCACAAGTACTGTAAATGCTGGCGGCCATCCAGCGGCAATGGTAGCGTCGTGCCAAGTGCCAAGTCGAGCCAGCTGCTGCTGCTGCTGCTGCTGGATGCAGGTCCCTATCTACCTTTGCTGCCAGCATGTGTGTGTACGCTGCAGCAGCTGCTGCTGCAAGGCACCTAGGTGCTAAAAAATGTTGCGGCCAAACGCATCGACATTGTGCCCACACATACTATGGTTGCTTGCCCGCGTCGACAGCGCAACAGCAGTGATAGCTAGGTCGATGAGCAGCGATTGCAATAGAGATTGCATTGAAGGCAAAATTCAGAGATGGTTGTGCGGCAGAAGCAGCAGCAACAGCGGTCACCGATGGCAGCAGCAGCAATAATAGCAAGAAGCGGTCCCTCCGGTAACAGCAGCATGGCGTTGGGGCAGAAAAGCGGCTGCTCCTCTGCCACTCTGCCAGCTAGGTGCCTGCGGTAAGATGCGTCTCACGAAAGGCAAAGAGCTAAATACCTCGGCAAAAGTTTGCTGCTGCTGGCAGCATGGTTCACAGCTGCCGTAGTGCAATTTCGACTTGAACCTGCGCTGGAAGCATGGTTAATCTTTTGCGGCCAGAGCCCACAAGGGTGACACCTGTGCCCGCCTGTGGTACCTACTGAGCTCACAGCGCTGTGTAGTGCATTGGTGTATACGAGATAAAAAACTAAAGTGTACTTTGTACATCGAGCTATGACACGCCACGGTCCTTGGCCCGGAAGTTTTTCCCAGCCACGGCAGTACCTGAGTTTACAATTTTCTTTGTCATGACAACATGCGCCACGTCTGCGGCAGCAGGTCTTCGAAGGTCACAGCTGAAGACGAGAATAGCCCAGCAGTGCGGCAACAACAGGCGGACACAGCTGCGGGCAGAAGAGCTGCTGTGGGCGGTGCTGCTGCGGGGGCTGCTGAGGAGGGCTGGCAAGAGGCGCAGGTGGGACCGCGGCATGCACAGTCGGACGAGCAGCTGGATGGCAGTGCAGGAGTGAGGCGCCTAGTAGGTGAGGGGCGGCATTATAATGAAGCCAAGAGAGTTGCTCCCACAGCACCGTTGTGGGTTAGGGGTGCACGCCAAAGTCAAGCGCAAGATTGGGGCTTTATGGAACGAAGGTAGGTACCGCTTAGCAGTCGCGCGGGTGCACCAATTTTTGTTGCTTCAATCATATGAGTCACTCCAAAGGTGGCATGCTTAGTGTACATGTGCTCAGCCTCAGTGAGTACTGTCCCAACGCCAACAGCCGGCTCCCACCCATTGTGAACTACTAGTAGTAGCTGTAGCACACTCTTGCAATGTGCAACAGCGGGCAATGTTGAAGCACGCTTGCACTTTGGTCACTGCCCCGGCAATGCCTCCACCGCCCCTACAGGCCGACATGGTTCTCCGTCAATGTATGTTATCGCACACCTCCACATGGCTGTCAGCTCCTCATGGTGTTGCTGCCATGCCGCGGCAGGCGCTTCTAGAACAGCTGCGTTAGGCGCTGGTGGTGCCTTTGCTGGTGCAGTCTGAGGTCCGCTAGCAGAGAGTGTGTGCCAGTGTCTTTGGACTGGTGCTCCATGGGCTGAAGAAAATCAAGCTCAGCAGCACTGGCCTTGTGTGGTGCTTGGCGTCAGCCGCCTCGACCCGCTTGCCCCCCCGTGGCCGCTCACGGCGGGCTGGCCCTTGCAGGGGTGGACTGACTCCGTGAGGAGTGTGTATAGCTCCAAAAGCTTTCCTGAAACGGGCACTCTTAAGGGGCTCAATGGGCTGACCGGAGTTTTTGCAAGGCAGCACCCAGGAGACGGGCTGCATGACGGTCATGATGACCAAAGCGCAGTAGTTCAGAAGTAGTTAGGTGGTGGTACTCCATCAAGGCAAACATTTGGGCCAACATCACATCAGTTGTCTTGCTCTGCTTCAGGTGCACCCACAGTTCGCCTACTGCCCACGTTGTTGTGGTTTGATAAGAAAATCTAAATGAGTGCTGACTAGGGAGACGACGTAGGATTGCACTTTGTGAATGGTGCTTAAAACTTGCTACAACTGGGTGAACCCATGAAGCTCAGTTTCCTTGGATCCCGGGTTCGAACCAAGTCCCGGGTCCTTTGACGGCGGAGTATAGTTAAGCCGCCGGACACATATGTGAATCGATGCAGGTTTTGAGAAGGGCAACACTACTGCTTTGCTTTGATTGGACGGGTGCAAGCGGATTCACCATCTCCCGCGCTGCGGGTTGGCAGACAGCTTCGGGTGAACACTGTCTAGGGCTTGACGGAGAGTGCTTTTGGCAGAGTTGGGTGTGAGGCGAGAAAGCGGCGCTTTTTGTAAAGCGGGGGTTGCGGCAGCAGCCGCCGACCGACTCACAGGGGGCGAGACAGAGCAAGCACTCTCCGTCATCCCCTGCGCCTACCCCTCCTGGGGTGCTATGCGAAGTGGCGTCGCCTAACTCTCTCCGTAGCTCTGCGCTCGTCGATTTTCCATTTGAAAGCTTCATGGGGTCACCCAGCAGTACTATAGACAGGCAACCCATCGACAGCACGGCCTAAGGGGAGATATGGCCGCAACATGCCCAAGAGCAGAGGCAACAAACTGTTTTTTGGGTGCACAAATGGCTGTCAGCCACTAGGGCCGATGTGTATGACAAGCACACAGCACCGACAGCTACTACTTCACAACACCGGTACTTCTGAAGTACAACTGGCAGTGATATTACAGGTTACAGCACCCTTTGCTTACTCAGCTGCATACTAGCTGCTGCTCATTGGCTAGACCTTGTGTGGGAGTTCTACACGGGGGCATGTTGCCATGCACTTGCTGACCTGCCTCAGAAGCATGTGTGCACATGCGCATGGAGGGGTAAATCATGCCGGGACACTTGCACAGTGACACGACACAGTGTTGCGCACAGCACATCTCTGCTGCATGCCTTGTAAGGCTTTGCTGCTGAAGCAGGCACTTCAGCGCCAACAGCACTGTATGATAGGCTCGTGAAGAGCCGCCAGCATGTCCAGCTATCAGGCGTGCAGTTTTCCTATTTCCAAAGTCCACTTCCATAATCCTATTTTGCACTGCCAACACTTCTGCTCGCATGCATGCGCTCATAAATGCTTGCCTGCCTACTGTCTCTTGGTACTGTGCGTTCTCAACCACTCACAGTGCCGTCAGCGCCAACAGGACTCACTGCAACAGCTTTGTCACCCACTGAGTTGTCAATAGCCTGGACGGCGCCTGCAGAGGCAGTAACGAGCTACGCTGTCGACATCAGATTGAGTGCCGATGGAGGCTCGTACGCCAGCATCACCGCACAGGCAGGGTGGGATTCTGCGAGCACATCGGTCACGGCAATCAACCTCTCTGAGGCCACATCATATTTGGTTCGAGTCAGTGCCACAAACGTTGACGGTAAGTTTGAGTGGAGTACTTAACATGCCAACCCACCCATCCATGAGGTATGCTTGCTCACGCTACTGGTGCACGTGCCTGCGCACATGAGACAATTGAGGGGCATTTGTTAAAACTGGGTGTCTTGCTTTGCTCCACGGAAGGTGCCAAGGAAGGAGCTTGCATGCCAGCATCCACTGCCCCAACCTGTCCATGGCAATGATGCTGTGTCTGCTGTGCTCACTTTGTGCGTTGACTGCGACTGGGCCATGCTGCAGGCACGAGTACCTATGCCGAGCTGGCGTCAGCGGTGTCCACTGGTATCTACGGTGTGCTTAGTCTCAATTACAAGACCACCAATGCTGCGGTGACGACTGGTGCCTCGGGCGGTGTGAAGGTTGCACAGGCAATGCAGCTGGTGGCAGTTGTGACATCCACAAACAGCATGTCAGCGGCAAACGGAGGTTAGTGAGCAGGCGATGGTACAGCTGCGATCTGATCCGGCATGCATTGTCCGGCAGTGACTGGTGGTGTGACCACCACGCAACGCCTCACCTAGGGTAGTCCGCAGGGTCATCACTTACTGTTGCAGTAGCAGGTGCTGCTCAAGTTGGTGTCGTACATGTGTATGGGGCAGCTTGAAGCTGGCTTTGCATGGGTGCTGTGTCATATTGACTTTGTGACGCTGTGACACCGCGGCCTTAGTTCCGGCACAGACATAGGTGGTTCGAACTCAAGTGTTTTCACGGGCGCATTGGCTGGCCGGCTTTGCCACCACTCAGCCAGGCCTTGCAAAAACGAAGCTGGGGTGGGTCCTGACTAAGAGGCCATGCAACCGGCGCACTGCCACGCAGCTGAACCACGTCACAGGAACAGGGTGTTAGCTAGCTGACAGGAGTATTGCGCTTGCCTAACCCCTGCTTGTGTGTGTCGCACTGTGAACACTGCAGGCATGGTGGCACAACTGGCCCTGGCTGGCACAGATGCCAGTGCCGCTGGCTGCGTGTTTGTGACCAGCGCCTCGCCAAGTGCTGGTGACATCTCAGCGGGCTCCATCACCAGTGCGGTGACCTTTGATGGCGCTGGCAGCCTGACCGCGGACGGACCATATGTGTACTGCTCTGCCCTCACGGCTGGTGCTGTGAGCATCAGTGCGTCCATCACCACCTCGAGTGGCAATGACATTACAGCCGTAAGCGCAATTGTGCTGACTGCTTATGCAGTTCCAAGTGCACCAACGGGAGTCAGGTGAGCAGCTACATGGCAACCCTGCCTGGCTTGTGTCGTTCACTAGCTGGCCAGACTGCTTGCACCATAATGTTTATCGAGATGGCGATGTTCGCTGGTACCAGTAATATCTGCATGTCACTGGTTGCATTGCCTGCCTCTGCATGGTGCATGCATCGCTGCCATTGTAACAGTCACACAGCAGCACTAGCTTGGGCAACTTGAAGGGGACAGTTACTGTGAGCAGCAACAGCGCTAGTGCAGCAGCGCACTGACCTCACATTGGTGCGGTTGGCGACCGTGCTTGTTTTGCAGTGCCACCTCGACTATACCCACCACCACAAGTGGCATTGCCACGGTGTCATGGACGGCGCCAGCAGACAACAAT
Source organism: Ophiocytium majus (assembly GCA_032358315.1). Taxonomy (NCBI): domain Eukaryota; class Xanthophyceae; order Mischococcales; family Ophiocytiaceae; genus Ophiocytium; species Ophiocytium majus. Next base: position 22,679 of record JAULBY010026783.1, on the reverse strand, counting down.
GCGCCCATCAGTGACTACCGGGTTGAATACTGGCTGGATGGTGCGGGCAGTGCTGCTGGCTCAGCAACCACCGCGTCAGGCGCGGCCACCAGCCTCGTCATCAACGGACTCACTGTGACGCAGTCCTACACGTTCATAGTGTACGCCACAAACCTGGCAGGCGAAGGTACCGGCAGTGCCAGCAGCTCGGCGAGGCAAATTCTGCCAGCACTAGCAGGCGCACCAACTGTATTGACGGCAACACCCCTGTCCCCGTCACAGCTGTCCATCTCCTGGACGGCACCTGCAAGCTCGCCCAACAACATTGTCACCAGCTACACAGTCGAGGTCAGCAGCGATGGCGGCACCTCCTACACTGCCATCACCCCCTTGGTGGCCGGCACCATCACAGCAACTTCCACGACAGCCACCGGTCTCTTGGAGCACACCAGCTACCTGGTGCGGGTGACGTCAGTCAACCAGAGTGGTGAGTGCTGCAGAGGCCCCCTGGAAGGGGAGGCCCAGCTCCCCGTTGTAGGTGCCACCAGCGTGCAGGCTCTGCCGCAGCATGTGTGTGTGTTGCTTCCATATATTTGTCAAACTCATGCGGTTGCGTACGCCTATGCCACCAGTGGTAACAATATGGTTCGAAGTTGTGATTGGTGGGGCTGTACCCTGCGTGCTGCTTCTCCTGTGCAGGCTCTGGCGCTTCCGCAACACTGGCTACTGCTGTCTCTACTGGGATCTATGGTGCATTAAGCCTGAAGTACAAGGCAACAAATGGCGCCGTGACTGCTGGCAGCACTGGTGGAGTCAAGGTTGCACAGGCTACGCAAGTGGTGGCAGTGGTCACGTCTACAAATGGCGCCTCACCAGCCAATGGAGGTGAGAGACACACACGCCAGCCACGGCGTCGCCAGCCACGGCTGTGGCTGCCACACAACATGTGAAGTACCCATCAACACCTGTGCATGCATTGTCAACAGACGCTGAGGCTGTTAGTGGGATGTGTATGATTGCTGTGTGTAAGCTGGCAATACAACGACAGTGTTTGGTGGGCCTAGGCTACATACTGGGACCTAGGTTGGTCTGGACCCATGCTCCTCCGAGGAGTCATCAGTAGCAGGCGCTGCTCAAGTTGGCCATGTGCATGCATGTGGGGCACTGCCCCAGCCTGAGGCTGCCTGTGCATGGGCGCATTGACTGGCCGGTTTGGCACGCCTCAGCCTGCCTTTTTAAGGCCGAAGCTGGGGTGGGTCCTGCCTGAGAGGCCATGCAACCGGCGCACTGCCACGCAGCTGAACCACGTCACAGGTGCAACAGGGTGTTAGCTAGCTGACAGGAGTATTGCGCTTGCCTAACCCCTGCTTGTGTGTGTCGCACTGTGAACACTGC
>JAULBY010026783.1:0-21205 GCA_032358315.1 Ophiocytium majus | reverse complement strand
AATGCGCCCATCAGTGACTACCGGGTTGAATACTGGCTGGATGGTGCGGGCAGTGCTGCTGGCTCAGCAACCACCGCATCAGGCACGGCCACCAGCCTCGTCATCAATGGACTCACTGTGACACAGTCCTACACGTTCATAGTGTACGCCACAAACCTGGCAGACGAAGGTACCGGCAGCACCCCCAGCACTGCCACACTCATCCTACCTGCCTTACCAGGGCCTTCAACAGGGCTAGCGGCAGTGCCGCTCTCACCGACACAGCTGTCAATATCATGGGTGGCCCCTGCGGTGTCGCCCAACAACATTGTCACCAGCTATGTGGTGGAGATCAGCGCCAACAGCGGCACCTCGTACGTGGCTATTACCACCTCTGCAGGCGGGACCATCACGGCAACATCTGCAACAGCCATTAACCTGATGGAGCACACCGCTTACCTGGTGCGGGTGACATCTGTTAACCAGAGCGGTAAGCGGTTGCAGGCTGGCAGTGCGATGTGCACAGACACAGTGATGTACAATCCTATGGCTGCGGTATGTCAACACCGATGCAGCAGCAACGGTGCACCATTGGCTCATCCATGCCTTGCCTTTCAGCACACTCAGTATCCGGAGGTGCTACCACTGGCACCAGGTGCGCATCTGACACCCTCATGTGTTTCCTGTACATGCCTCATCAACAGCACAGTTTGCTCACGCTGGTTTGTCCGCCTCACCAGTGCGACACCCCAATATGTGCGTGTACCTCGGTTTGAGCGCACTGGTTAACTGTTTTGTGCACTTTTGGCTGCCAGGCCCTGATGGGTCCGTTGTTCTTTCAGCAACGGTGTGGACGGGTATATACGGTTCACTGAGCCTCAATTACAAAGTGACAAACACTGCGGTCACATCGGGCTGCACCGGTGGCGTCAAGGTGGCGGAGGTCAAGCAGCTTGTTGTTGTGGTCACGTCAACTAACGGCCTGTCACCTGCAAACGGAGGTGAGCGACACGCATTGCGTCGCATTGTGTGGCAGGATGGTGTCATCACGCCCGGGTGCATGTCGTTCAACAATGCAATGCCAGCAACTACCAAGAATGTACCCGCTGGGAGCACCCAGCCATCGTCCTGCCATTTTGTCGCAATGCTGGCGTCTCGCCGCGACTGGTGTGTCACACTGTGTGTGCCTGTCAGTTGCCGTGGTACTTGGGGCTGAGTGACTGCAGGGCTCACAAGATGCTGCTTCTACTCATTTGCATCCCATTTATTGGATGCAATGCAGGTATGATCATGTCGGTCAACTTGAGTGGGACAGATGCTGGTCCGGGCGGATGTGTGTTTGTGTCCACAAGCACGCCAGCTGCTAGTGACCTTTCAGCAGCGGCCGTCGTGTGGGCGGTGGATTTTGACAGCGCGGGAAGCCTGACTGCGGATGGGCCCTATCTGTACTGTTCAAAACTCACGGCCGGCGGTGTCAGCATCACTTCGTCAGCTACCACCAACAGTGGCAACGCCATCACGTCCCTCAGCGCCATTCCCATCACAGCCTATGCTGTGCCTGGTGCACCAACTGCTGTCAGGTGAGACCGCGCGAGTGGCTTATCCGCCAGTACTGGATCGTGCTAATGTGTGCAGTGCAGCTCAACAAGCACCTTGGTGACAGCATGCTGTCCGCGCTCTTGCGTGAAGCCGCACCTTTGTAACAGAACCCATCTGGCATCTACGTCAGATGTTGCCAGAAGTACAGTAACCAGTGCAACAGCTGCTTGTGCTTCAATTGTGGGATGCCACCTCGTTTCAGTCGAGGGATGCCACCTCTTTTCAGTCGAGGGATGCCACATCGTGGCACGTGTCACAAGTGCAACAATGTAAAGTGACTCCAAGCATGTCAACTCCTATACCACAACCACTTAATGATGTAGAACATAACACCATACCTTGCTGCCACACACTTGCGTTCACAGTGCGACATCCATAGCAGGTGCAGCCGGTATTGTGACCATTGTGTGGACCGCACCGGCCAGCAATAACGCTCCAATCAGCGACTACCGAGTGGAGTACTGGCTCAACGGCGCCAGTGCTGCCGCGGGCTCATCCAGCACGAGCAGTGGCTCAGTTGCAACATGGCAGGTCTCGGGCCTGACCGTCACACAGTACTACACCTTCAAGGTCTATGCCACTAACCTTGCAGGGGAGGGTCCTGGGAGTGCAGCGAGTACCGCCATAGCGATTCTCCCGGGCTTCTTCAACGGCGCTGCCGCTGCTCTGGCTGACCAGGTGCGTGCTGTCACACTGCTGTGTGCTTGCGCAGCACCGTCCCCATCAGATGGTTCCAACTCTGTACTGTGCTTTGTCACCTGGCACTAGCCATGTTGCAGAGGCGCGGCAGGCGGACACCTGGCACCTGTTCACTCCCCTTAGTACGACATGAGGAACGCCATCATGCACACTGCAGTGCACACGATGCTGCGGCAGCACATTGAATTTCGTGTAAGGGACCAGGCGGCCTTTTCCCTCAAGCATAACTAGGTGCACAGGGGCCAAATGCCCTTTCCCACTGCCACACTGATCACCAGCAGCACAATTGGACCAGGTGTTGAGTAGTAATGTGGGCCCGAGCTGTATTAGGGCTTGGCTACCGGGTGGGCACCGTGTTGCACGCTGCACATGTCATTGGAGTGCCGAAAGGCCAAGGGGTGCACTCCTTAGAGTAGCACCTGCTTACAACTGCGCGTCGTCTCCGCTGCTGCTCTTGCTGTTTTCACAGCACGCAGGCACGACAACTCAGCTGTCACTGTCTTTTTCCCTGACTGAGAACTGGCCAGTAGATGGCACCTTGGTGCTCGACCTTCCGACGGAGCTTACCATCACTACAGCAGCCCTGCAGGTGTGTCGTTCATGTCAAGTGCGCTGTCGCCTGCCACCTGCACCGCTGAGCAGTCTAAGACTTGCTATGTGAGCTCTCTTGTGTGATGGTGCTGCGTACATTGCTGCAGCAGGTTGCAACAGTTGCCTGTGAACACGCACACATCATTTGCAAGGTAACACTCATATCCGAACCTCCATGAATGCTGACATTTCCATTTGCCTGCGTGCATGCTGGACACTGTCTGCTCATGTGCATGTGGACAGCTTAGTACTGATTTGGCCGATTGATAGAGATGGTGACCGACTGATGACTGAAGTGCATCCCGTTGTGTGTAACACTGGAACGCCCTGTGTGGCCGCGGCCTGCTTTGAATTCCGTGGCACTGTCACATGAGAACAGGTGACATCGGCGGCTGCTGGAGCAATGTCTGTGTCTGCCACATCTACAAGTGGCATCATTATCACCAGGACTGGCGCTGGCACAGTCGTGACAGCTGGCACCTTGGTCCAGGTTAGCAAGAGGTCAACCATGTCTCCCATGCCCATAGCTCCGTGGTGCATACTGCTTTACGCAGCTGCGCACAGTGTGCAACAGCGTGTGCGATGCACAATGTGAGCACTCGCCCACGCATGTATTTGCGCAGGGTACCGATCAAGCACATTGTCAGGTGGCCAAGGGGTGAAGCGGCATGGTGTAACTCAAAACCTCGATCAAACTGCCTGTTCGAGGCATGCAGTGGTGCCCAGGAAATGGATGCTAACAGATTTCCCCTCAAATCCCTCACTGAACGTGGCGTCGTTGCAGCTGACCATCTCGGGTGTCACCAACCTGTGGTACTCTTGCACCACCAGCGCCTTCCGCAAGCTCTCAGTGACCACTGCAGCTGGCGCTGTGCTGTGCGAGGCGTCGACCCAGTTCAACCCGACAAACATGCCGGCAGTGTTTGTCATCACGCCATCACACTTTCGCTATGTTGTGCCAGTGTTCTCTGTTAATGATGGTCTGGGGGCGGGCAGCATTGGCACCGTCAGCTACGCGCTTACGCTGGGCAACCAGCTGCCTAGTAATGGTGCCATGGTGGTCACCCTCCCAGCGACCTTTGCTGCGGTATCATCCACAGCAGCCAGCATAACAGTGTCGGGCGCGGCAGTGGATGGCACCACTGCAGTGGCGTCCCTTGGGACACGTGCCACCAGCACCGATTCATACAGTGTTACCATCACCCGAACAGGCGGGACAACACTTGCGGCCGGCACGAACATTGTTGTGACAATAAATAACGTGCAGAATCAGCGGTACTCTGGCGCAAGCGGCAACATCCCATCGGTGACTACATTTGTTACCAATGGTGGTGCAGCGATTGACGAGTGGTACAGCACGGACAGTTCCCTGTCTGCACCCATCACGGGAGTGACATTCGTCTTCGCGCCGTTTGTAGTGGCCCCGGAGATGCAGCTCAACACGCGCGTTGCCGGTGCAGCTGCAACGGCCACCGTGACGCTGCAACTGTCCAACCCACTGCCCACAAACGGCAACATTTTTGTTCTCTTCCCGCCCAGCTTCTACATAGTCGCGCCAACCATGGCAGCCCTCACGGGCTCCATCGATGGCACCGCAGCAGTGACATGGGCAAAGGATGTGGTCACAGGCGCGGTGACGGTGCAGGTGGCTCGCACTGGGGTGACGGCTGTGGCGGAGCAGGCCACCTTTTCCATGGTGCTGGATGGCGTTACCAACCAGCGGTTCGAGGGGTGGAGCGACCTGGTGCACGTGTGGACAACACTGTCGGATGGTATCACAGACATCGACAGGGAGGATGGCAATGAGGTGCGCTGCGCGCTGTTGCACCATCGTGGTCGCTAGTTTATCAGTGCACCCCTGCGCTGCACACACCCACTCTGCCACTGCAATGCAGCATGCAAAGCCGTATCAGAGATAGCTGCATCACGCAGTACTGCTAGTAGTGCCAGGTTGTCGCTATACATGTGGCGCGCGTCATGACACGATGTCCACAAAGTGGTGCACACACACGCATACTCACACGGTATTTGCTTCATTGCTCTCCTTGCACCGTCCGCATTGCCCTCGCAGGTGTTATTCACAGCCAGTGGCTGGCAGGTTGCACCCACTGTGACACTCGACACATACATTGCTGGCGAGACGGGCGGTGCCACCATTGCGTTCATGCCTCGAAACCCTCTCCCAAGCGATGCCACACTGGTCATCGAATTCCCCAGCACATTTGTAACAGTGGCCCCGCCTTTGGTGACAAGCACGGAGTTGGATGGCCTGCTCACAGTGTCAACAAGTGGGCGCATCGTAACTGCTAGGAGAGGTGGCACGTGAGTGTTCGGCATGATAATTGCTGAACGCAGCAAACATATCGCGTGCATGTTGTGCACTCCATGATGTTGATGCCTTGTTTTGCTCGCAACATGGCACAATGAAGCCACTCTGCTAAAGATCCCGTGCCAGAGCACTTGCGTCTGTCCACGCCAGCATGGTGGGCGCTCACTCATGCAGGCCTGACATGGGCGGTTCAGCACCATGGCTCACTGCACAACTCGCCCTCCTTTGCCTGCACTGCCGTGGCAGGGCCACGGAAATGGGCACAAGCACCCTCATCCATGTGTACCTATCCGGCGGCATTGCAAACCAGGTCAGCAAGCAATCCACAACTGCCATGACGGTCGTTATTGCACTTCTTTGTAATGTTGCGTTTCACGTCCCAGTTCAAACTGCCATGCAGTGATCTGGCTGTGTTACCAGCACCCACTGCATAATGCATTGCAGGTATACTGCAATGCATGTGTTTGCAGGATGCCCACGGCTTTATGCCACTGCTTGTTTACTCACATTGATGTGATGACAACATACTTGCATGGTGCTGTGCTTGTGCTGCAGTGGTATGAGGCAAACTCGGGCACCTTCCCACTCATCCGGACGGCCCTATCCGACACTGTGACGGCGATAGATGAGAGCAGCAGCGATGCTGACTCAGCAGCACCAGAGGCGTCAGGTGTTGCAATCGTGGCCGCCACTGCTGTCAACGCGGCAGTGGCGATGCAGTACACTGTTGCGGGCATGGTTACCGACGCAACCGTGACCTTCACACTCGCTGACTGGATGCCGGCCATTGCCCATGTGGCCATTGTGCCACCAGCAGATTTCCCGGGTTTCACACCCACACAGGTGGGCTGTCACTTTTGACACCTCATTGACTGTGACACTTGGCATCAAAGACAGTGTGTGTGAAGCCATCCTTTGCATGTTGCGGCAGACCTGTGCAGCAGCAAAAGCACCAAATCGGTGTGGTACCACGCAGTTGGGTGGTACTGTTTCCCAAGAACCTGACTGGCTTCCCCTGTAACCGCAGTGTCATGTTGCTGCCGATGGTCACATGGCGGCTGCCTGCACTGTTGCGAGCTTGTCAACCCGCACGGAGGGCAGCAACGGGTCACATGGCGTGCCTGGGTGCTTAACTGGTGCACAAAGCCGACTGATGCACCCGTCCTCTGCCTGCTTACCACCATGTTGCATGCCTTGACAGATTGTGTCCTTTACAGGGACAGATGGCACGTGGTCAATCACACCATCATATGGGTCTGGCTTTCTGCTCAGCCGCGGAGGCACAGGCAGCATCATTGTGCCTGGCACAACCATCTCCTTCACAGTGGGTAAGGTGACCAACCCAAGTGTGGTTGCCACATATGGCACGTTTGGCATCACGGTCTACACTGACTCTTCCGGGGCGCCACAGTACCGCACGGAGGCCGGGGTATCCTCGGCTGCGGTGGTGACGCACGGTGTGACGGCACAGCTCGCCGCGCTGGTTGGCGCCAACGATGTGGCAGTGTCGCAGCAGGCCAAGGCCTTCAACTTCTCTGGCTACGACATGTCAGCCAGCGACCAGGTAAGCATCATTCATGCCTAGAAAGCTGTGCACAGAGCTACATCCAGCACAGCCATGTGGTCAGAATGGTGTGTGCCCTGCTGCAACAGCTGCACATGCTCATGGTAGGCTGTCAAGCGGCTTACTAACGTGCACGCCTGCATGCATTTGCTTGTGGTGCATTGACTGCCTTTGTGCTTCCTGCAGGTGCTCTGGGTGCAGTCATCGGCTTCACAAGACGCGGACTGCGACTCTGCATCCCTACTGGTTCTCGGCCCCCTGACAGTAACTTCCGTCACAGCAGACAAGCTGCAGAGCTCGGTCACTGCCACCTTCCTGGCAAGTGTTGCTCATTTATTGCTGCTGTCAAAGGTGTTTGAGATGCAGCAGCCTTACCGTGTGACACCAGGTCGTTTATGCGTAACAGAGCCACCTTGTGTGTCTCGTAGGTGTTACCACCGCAGCAGCTGCGCTAGTTGCTGCTGTATAAACAACGGCGCGTCTCACTGCACAATTGTTTTCTTGTTTCCCTGCTGGCGTGGTTTGGCAAGTCAGCAACCCCTCGTCTGACCGCACAACTTTGGTTCTTGTTTCCCTGTTGCCATGGTTTGGCGGCCATCAGGACCGCTCCGAAACTACTGGCCCACTGAAGTTGTGCTACCGCTTCTACAATGGCGGTGGGGGCTCCAGCACGCCATACAAGCTATACACCTCCATCACAACCCAGGTAAAGGCCCTTAAGATGTGGCAAGGTTCAGACACTCCTAACATGAATTTTGGCGTTGCTCGCTGCCACTGCCCAAGGGAAGCGTGTACATGCGCTGTCCTTGATGCAGCAAGCCGATGAAGCGGCATCTCTGCTTCACCATTCCGACCCCTCCTAAGGTAGATAAAACATGCTGCCTACCTTGAACAACCAACAGCAAACATGTATTTGTGGAGTATGCTGCAGGTGCCGTGATGTGGCTCTTCACTTGCCAGCCATGGGTGACCATGGCGCGCTGACTGCCAACTGCACGCAGGTGTATGAGCTCAACGGTGTCACCGCCGCTGCAGCTGGCTCCATGACAGTTGCAGTTGCTGGCGCCGCCAAGGTGCTGACCATTTCCGGATTCGGAGTGGCAGCGGGAGACCGGGCACTGTGGGTGTACTCGGGCACCGACTGTGCAGCAAGCGTCGCGGCACTTCAAAGCGGGGGCGGGGACGGCCTCAACGCTGCGTACCTCACGTCTGCCCTGGCAGCCTCCTTCACATTCACCACAGGCGCCTTTGGCAGCGCCACCGCCACTGGTGCGACCGCGGCTCCCATGCTGACCCTATGCTACAAGTTCGGCTCAGAGTCATACTGGTATGAGCCGTCCATCACCCTGTCGCTGTACCACGTGCAAGGGTGGTCCACCACGACGGGCAGTAAAACCGTGGCGGTCTCGGAAATCGCGGAGATGCTGACATTCAACGCCTTTGGCGCTATTGCTGGCGACCTGGCGAGGTGGGCAACCACCAGCGCGGCGTGCGCCAGTGGAACCACGGCGGTGGCAATTGTCGAGGTGGGCGCGGGAGAGGATAACACGTCCGAGGTCGCTGCGAGTGGAGCCGCGGTCGTGACGTTTGAGACGTCTGCATCGGGTCTCACGCCCATGCTGTGCTACGAGGTGTGTGGGTGCCATCATGCCCTGATTCTGTAATGCGCCTCGGTCCGCCTTTGAGCTGCGCAGGTGATGCAGGATCAAGCAGCACTCAGTCTGGCGATCATGTGCTGCACCTGGGCAAACCGCATGCTGAAAGTGCTGAATATCATTGGACGTTGCAGTACATGATGCTGCCATGCCCTTGGCGTGCGCTGCACCCGTATACTGCAAACATGCCATGTGCTCGTTGCGAACCAGAACGGGTATGATGCTCAGTGCTGACACCCCTGCACCGCTTCCATGTCTGTGCATGTATGCCCATTCAGTTCACTGGAGAGCCGTGGGTTGCATACACCAGCTACACCATCGATGTGGCGTACATTTCTGGGTTTGCGCCCCAGTTTGGGGACCTCGACGTGGCCGTCGTGGACTACCCCAAATCATGGTCCTTCGGCGGAGGGCACCTTTTGGCTGGGGACCAGGTGCGAAGTATGCATGCACATGTGTGACAGTTTGCATAGTCATTGCACGCACCTCCAGAGAAAACAACGGGCGGAGCGGCTCAGCTACGGCACTGTCATAAGGACAGCACACTCCTCTAAATAATGGCACTGTGGCACCGTGTTGCAGCTAAGGCGCCAGCAATGCCTCAAGCTCATGTGAATTTGCCTTGGGTGATCTCTCGCCTCATGTGTTTGGGGATGGCTGTACTGCAGCACTGCTTGCTGAGGTACTGCAGTGTAGCATACGTCTGGAGTGTTGAGTATGGTGTGCGCCTGCTGCTGCTGCTGCTGCTGTACACAGGCACTCTGGATCCCTGCTGGGGGTGACTGCTCCAATGCAGTCGCTCTGGTGGCGTCACTCGCGTACGCAGGCAGCGCCTCAACGGCTGGTACTGGCACTGTGACAGCTGGCGCCTTCACGTTCCCAGTTGACTTGGCGGGACAGGAGGTGTCCCTCTGCTACGCACATGGCGCTGGCACAGAGCCATATAGAGCATATCCTGTCACCCTACAGGTGAGAGCATCATGCGCGAGCACGTCTCAGGGCCAGCACAGCAGGAAACTTTGCACTTTGTCTTGCTGCCTGTTCCTATGCAGGGCTTGTTATGGCGATGACTGCAAGGCAAGGCATCTGTGTGTACGAGGGCAACTTGTGCCGGCGCGCAATCTGACTTCTCATGCGCGTGCATGAAAGATAACATGGCTGACCAGTGCTGCTGCAACGTGTCTCCATGCAGATCAAGACCGTGTCATCGTTTGTGGTAGCCACGAGTGGCTTTGGCAACGTCGCGCACGCTGTCGTCGCACAGTTGAAGAGCTGGACCATTGATGGGTCATTCCTGGCCACAGACGGTGCCACTGACATGGTAATGTTTGTTGCAAACGCCGCCACCGCGGCTGATTGCACCAATGGCGCACCGATGTCCAACGCAAACGCTGGTGGCATGGCGGCGGAGAGATACGTGGAAAACGATGGTCTGGTGCAAGTTACCTTTGCGACGGGTGCGGCGACATACTCTGGAGACGCCTCAGCACTGCGGTTCTGCTACAAGCATGGCGCCGAGCCCTACATGCTGTACGACAGGTGAGCTGGCTGTGCACAGGACTCCACTTGGACCCCCTTGTTGACAATACCGACTGTGCTTTCCTTGTGGCCAGGCGGTCAGGGTAGAGCCCATGCATGCACACCCGTTCTTGTGCCTGCAGCAGCACGTCATGCTCACACACACATGCCTTTCACGCCCCTTCTGCCGCCTCCGCAGCTGGCTCGTGACAGTGCATTATGTCGACAGCGTCACTAGCTCCACCGGCGCTCCCACCATGGCGGTGGTGGAAGCCGTCGAGGTGTGGCTGCTGGGTGGCTACGCCATAGAGCCCGGCGACCAGCTGCGCCTGCTGTCCACGGCCTCCACCGACTCCGCGTGTGACGCCGCCACCACGGCACTCCCTCTCGGCGTGTCGGACCGCAGTGCCACGGCCGAAACGGTGTTCCTGGACGATGCTCAGCAGATCACGCGCGACGGCGGAGCGCAGTCGCTGGCGACCGCACAATTCCTGCTGGCAGAGGACTACGCGGGGTGGGCCCTGACTACATGCGTCAAATTTGCAGACGAGCCTTGGAAGGCGTACCCCAACTTTGCGGTGTCCGTCGCAATGCTGCAGGGCGTGGCCATCACCTTCGGCGCGGTCGACGTGGCCGTGTCCGAGTACCCCAAGCCCTGGCAGTACAGCGGCCAGCTGCTCGCGTCCGGCGATGCCGTGTTCTGGGCTGATGTGGCGGATGCCACCACGAGCTGCGACCCGTCTGTGGTAACACCCCTCGTCCTCTTGAACGATGACACCGATGGCACCGCCGACTCCGTGATGCCCGTGCCCAGCGGCCTGTCCGTCACCTTCAACTTTGCCATAGTGTCCGCGGGCAAGTTCGGCCGCCTGTGCTACCGCTTCGCGACGGAGCCCTGGAAGTCCTACCCGCAGTACACGCTGGATGTGCGCGCCATCATGAACGTGGGCGTGGACGAGGGCGCCTGGTGGCGCGCAGTTCCCGGCCTGCCGAAAATCTTCCACTTCATCGGCCAGGGCACTGCTGACGCATCCGATGTGGATGCTGCCAAGTGGGTGCCGGGCGGGTCGCCGTGTGCCACAACCACAGGCGTGCTGGCGATGCTGCCGGCCACCACGATCGCGGACTCTGTGCTCATGAGCAGCTTTGCCCTTGCCCACGATGACACCACGGGCTACACGGTTCGGGCTCTGGTGTTCCCGGAGGAGTCCATTGGCGGCCAATACACCATGTGCTACACTTTCGCGACAGAGCCATGGATGGATTACCCGGCGCTGCCCCTGACGGTGGTGGGTGTCGACGGTGTGGCGGTGCAGCCCCTGCAGGCGGACCCGGCTGTGGTTGGCAAGGTGGATGTGATAGTCGTGGGCCAACCCAAGGCGTTGGTGTTTGACGGCTTCGGCCAGGTGCAAGACGGTGACGAGGCGTGGTGGGTGACAGCGACGGCCACACTGGATACACACTGTTCTATCTCGGCTATGCGCACGGGGCCTGCGGCTGTGGTTGGCGGCGATGGTCTCGCGGGCGCCGCCGTCTTCAGCATTGCGCTTGGCACCAAGCTGTCTGACAGCGAGTGGAAGCTGTGCTACAGGTAGGCATGCACGTGTGGTGCACGGAAATTGTGTGAAATGCGTTGTGCCTTGTCCACATCTGTTGCGTGCCGGTTTTGTGCTTAACGTGCAGGCGGCCAGCTGTAGGCTTGTGCCTGTATGCCCACTTAAGAGTAAAGGAAGATCTTGCGGGGCGAAATGTTTTTGCACACCTGTGACACACGTACCTTGTGCGGACTTTTCACAAAAACATGTTTGCTGGTTTTTTCGCCCTCAACGCCTGCTGCACAGGTTCTGGACGGAGACTGCTGTCAAGCTGTACCCCTCCATCACACTGAAGGCAGTCGCATTGCAGGGCATCAATGCAGTTGCAGGTGCCCCTGATGAAGCTGTTGTCAACGAGGGCAAGTCGCTTGTACTTTCCGGCCTGGGCCTGCAAAAGGGCGATGCAATGGTGTGGGTGCCTTCCACAGCAACATCAGATGCTGACTGCCTCACTGCCACCAGAGTGGCCACCGCTACCATATCTCAGTCCACGGGAGCCGTAGGTGCCACAAATGCCAACATCACCGCGGCGCTGGTGTTCACGACACCAACTGTGGGAGACTCACTCAAGATGTGCTACTCACACGCCGGTGGGTACTGCCAACAAGCTTACATTGCACTGATGCGCCAACATTCACTTGGCATCCGGAGTCATTGTATTTTGCAGTAAGCTGTGCGTCATCATGCCGGGTCACCACCTTGGTGGCACTCATGTGATGTCTGCGCCCCATGCAGGCTAGTTGCATAAACTAGGCATGTCACCATGTGAAAGGTGTAGCCCACTGACCTATGCCACGTGCGTCAACACCGTGCTTGTGCTCACCACATCTCATCATCTCTTTTTGTACCCCGCCCTGTGCAGGCGAGCCGTACCTGCTGCGCTCAGACCTGCGCATGACCATCAAGGTTCTCACTAGCGCATCCATACGCGGGCTCGCGCTGTCATCAGCCGCATCCAACGGCGCCGCCATCGCCGCTGTCGCGGGCACCACACAAACAGTCACATTCAGCGGCACAGGGGTGCGTGAGGGCGACCGGGCCGCATGGGTTGACGCCACAGCCAGCAACTGCACCGCCGCGGAGGCCGCTGGTGGCGGCAATGGCACCACCGTCACCGGCGTGTCCGTCGTAGCCGGGCAGTTCCTGGATGCCAAATTCGCATTCCCATCGGCGGCGGCGGGGCTGCGCCTGTGCTATGGGTTTGCGATTGAGCCGCTGGCGCTGTACTCGGCGCTGACGGCGCATGTGGTGGAGCCGGAGGCGGGCTTTCCCCTTGCCACAACGCAGTGGCTGGTGGCAGACGTGCCTACCCCCGTGTTGCTCACAGGCACCTTTGGACTGGTCACCAGCAACCCCTACATCAAGGTGCGGCACACTAGACCATGCACGTGTTCACTTTGTGCTTGCAAGTAGGCGGTTGTACACAGGCGCAAGGCATCACAAGTCCGGACCTGGCATTGCTGATGCGGTTTTGACTGCTGTGGTGCCGGCACTTGTTGCATGTTGCCACCCAGGCAGCTCTGCCACTGCTCGAACATACTTCGAAGTATGTACTGCTGTGGTACTTCGAAGTATATGCATATGCAATGCCACATGCCAGCCCTGCATTAAGAAACCATTGAGGTGGCTAGACGCTGACCCACTCGTGCACTGTCTGCTCTGCCCGCTGCCAATGATGTGCATCACCGCCTGCCACGCAGTTTGTGGTGGGCGACGCCATGAACTGCTCGGACGCATCCACAATCACGGGCACATTGCCTGTGCCGGCCACCGAAGTGACGTTGCCAACCACCGCCGCCCTCACCACTGGCACCGCCACCTTCTCAGTCTCCCTGGGCGACGTGCCACCCCCCAACAAACCCTATGTTGTATGCGCACGCTTCGGCGCCGGCTCCACTGATGAGTACCTGCTGACGACCACCGCCACCATCGCGGTTGCGGAGGTTACCGCCGCCTCTATCGTGGCCACCACGGCGTCAGTCACAACGTCCGCCACATCTGTGATGTTTGAGTTCCAGGGTGGCGGTCTCGCTGCTGGTGACAAAGCCCTCTTCGTAGGCGCCAGTGTCCTCTCCAGTGATGGGTGTGCCAGTGCGACTGGGGTTGGCGGGTCCAGTGTGGCGACCGTCAGCTCCGCAGGCCGAGTCACTGTCAAGTTCTCAACGGTTGCGCCGCCGTGGAACCTGTGCTACAGGTGAGCACCAGCCACCTATTGGTCCAGCCTGAGGGTGGTGCGCGTTTCCGCACTGCATGGGTGTGCTGCGGGCGCGCCCATTACCGAGTTACAGATGTGTGGAGCAAGCACAGACCGTGTGAAACAGGAGCGGAGCGCACCTTGTTAATTGACTGTGCCATTTGCGCACCCCTGCTGTGGTTGCAGGCACACTGCGGCAGGCCAGTGGTTCCTGTACCTGGATCTGCCTGTGACCGTAAGCACTGCGGCAGCCGCCTCCTCAGCAGCAACAACAGCCTCGTCATCAGCTGCTACAGATGCGGCATCGATTGATGGAGCCAGTGGTGCGGGGGTGGAAAACGGCGTGACATCCATCACTCAGCGCACCAAGGTCAGTACACAAGATTGGAAGGGCGTCGGGCACCAGCAGCAGCAGTATGTGGGTAGAGAAAGTGCTCATCTCTGTGTAGCTGTCATGTGTTGTGTGGTGCTGCATCTGTGCATGCTGTAGCTCATGTCACTGCTGCATGCTTTCAAACAGGCGAAAATGAATAATTTGAATACTGACTTGCCTCACTTTGCCATGCATGTGGGTGGCAGGTCACTGCCAAGCTGAAGACGGAGGGCAAGATCAGCGATTACCCGGAAGGGTCTGCTGCGCGCACAACCTTGGCCGCCAGCTTCCTTGCTGACCTTGCCACAGCCATGGGCATCCCTGCATCTCGCATTGAGGTAATGTGTTGTACACGGCAGGTCTTGCTGCCCTGGACGTGGGCACCAATCGAAACACGTTGAATGCCGTGCCAGCACTGGTGGGGCACAGTAAGTTGTGGAATTGGGGTGGCAACTTGTGCTGGGCCTAACCGCTTTGTGTCGGACATACACAACACCACATGCCGATGGCACCCATGGCACAGCAGTGTGCGTGTGACGTGTGACCAGCCTTGCACTTCCTGTGTGGTTGCATACACACACTTGCCAAGTACTGGCAGCACCGCCTGTGGCAGTGTGCCTGCAGGTACTTGGACATGGCAGTCCCTCACTTTGTGTACATGTCTGGTGTTGGCATGCCTCACAGGTCACCGGGCTCTCTGCAGGCTCGCTTGTGTTCACATTTGTGATTTGGCCTTCTGCATCCCTGGCGGACCAGGTGGGTGGTGGCCGAGCCTGCGTGCTGCTGCTGTGTACACGCTTAACATAGCATGTGAGCTGGCAGTGCCTGTGAGCAGTAGGGGCGTACATGCACATGCACGCCCTTGCTACAGCAACTTCTGAAGCGCGTACTGCCGGGTGTCGCTCATGTGCCCAGCAGATGGTTATGTGCGCCTTGCCACTGTGGGCCAGTGAGCAGGAGCGTGCATGTGTGTCATGCATATGGTGCGGGGTGATGCAGCAACTTAGAGAGTAGCGCGCACGTGCCGGTGTGTGTCAATGGGCTTTTGTGCTGAAGCAGCGGAATGCAGGACATGCGATGGGCCGGGTGACCCCTGAGCCATATTTGACCTGCCAGCTACAGCTTATGCCAGTGTCAATCAGCCTGCCATGGTTGTGAGCCACAACACAGTGATGCACCATGCGCCCTGACTGAAAATTTCCATCCTCTGGGGTACTCAGTCAAGTCTAACTCAGACACCTTTCCAGGCGAGGCAGGGAGACCGTTGGCAGCATACTGTAGGTACTGACACGTGGCCAATGCGCTGCTGCTGCTGCCGCTGCCTGCGCGACTACTGCAGACATCATTGGAGGTCCTGGCGTTGCTGCAGCAGCAGGTGGATGACCCCAACAGCGCACTCTACTCGGGCACTGTCACTGCGACGGCTGTGCCTGGCTACCTCAAATTCGAAACGGAGACGATGGCAGTCGGGCCTGCGGCGGCAGCTCTGGCCACACAGGGATTCTCCATGGCCGCAGTGCTGCCATACCAGGTGTGTTGCCAGGAGCTGTGGCACAGGCAGCCACACACCAGATGCCTTACTACCTGCACAGCTGTTGCAGTGCAGGTGCATGGCCTTTGGTATGAGGTTGTGGTGGCATGCTGGTGCAGATGCCAGCGCGCTCGACAACCCTTTACCGTTCCGCCTCACCTATGATGGCCCACTCAACATGCATGCGCACACATCAACAGGGCTGCTGCTTACCGCAGTGCTGCCCGCTCACTTGTCCCTCCCTTTCTTCCAACCGCTTGCTTGGCAATGCCAGGATGGTGGGCTCTTTACCTTGAGTGCCAGCGCATACTACGCCACGGAAGCGGACGGCGAGGTGGTCCTTACAATTGTCCGAACGCAGGTAAGCTCGCACGTTCAAAATGCCGGACAGTGTGTTGTGTTGTCCTGTGCACTTCAAATATGCCACGCAGCAGCTAAGATGAACGACTAACACCAGCTCTGTTTAGGCACTGCGGCAGCTCAATGTGCACCTGCCTCACACCCCTCTCTGTGGACGGCGCCGCCATAAGCGACATACCCAGAAGGCAGGCTTCACACCAAGCCCACGCCTTGCATTACACTGCTTCACTCAAATGCAGGGCATACGAGCCAGGGTGGACGTGTCATACACAGTGACTGGCGGTACAGCAACGGCGGGTGCAGACTACAGCGGCGGCACTGGCCGGCTGAGCTTCTACCCCGGCGATGTCACAAAGACATTCTCAATAAGCATCGTCCAGGACCAGGAGGTGCGTCTGACGCAAACACACCCATCTGTTCAGAGTGCAGATTGTTGTACATGAAGCAGGGCAGACACTGCAGGCACCTCTGTGTGTGTGCTGCCCTGTCATGGTGTGAACGAATGCCAAGCTTGGCGCAGGGACTCCCATGCCCCCCCGCTGCCTACCTGTGCCAAAAGAGACACAGGCAAGCGGTACACATGTGCAGCGTGTATTTTCGACGTATAACCCCAGGAACACCTACACATCACCCACATTACAAGTATGCAATGCAAGTCAAACACTTGGTGGTGCTCCCGTCGTGGTGTTTATGTGTTGACTGTCCCACCAGTCACTCTACATACAACATGCGCACAGCACGCAAGAGCTCTCGCTCCAGGATGCCAGGCAGTTGGCTTGATGGTGACCTGCATCCCACCCATATGTGGATGGTCTGCAGCTGGCGGTGCCCTCGCCGAGCCCTGTCTCCCACCGCACTCTACACGCCATCCGTTGTTCATAAAATCTCGTCTGACACGTTGTAACCGACATTGCCTGTGTATTCTGCACCGCCTCTGTGTTATCGAACCAGCTGGAAGCCTTCTACGAAACCATCGAAATGGCCATAACCATGGCATCCGTCGGCGGCGCGGTGGGCGCGCCCACTTCCGCCACCGTGTACCTCTACGACTACCGCGCTGGCACACCACTGGCAGAGGTAGACTTCTCTCCCACTGGTGCCGGCGCGCAGGGCTGGAACGTGACTGGCAACGGCTATGGCTACTCCCCATGGGTCACGTCCCCCGCGGGCCTCGGTGTGAGCGACGCCATAGTTGGCGAGCTGGAATACGACGCCGCCTGCGACTTTGCGGCCACCGCGCCATGCGACCACGACTGCGAGTACGGCGGAGCTCTTGGTGTGCTCTACCCCACGAGCGGGCGCTCCCCGGGCGTGCTGCGGCTGTCCAACGGAGGCTACGTGGCTTCCGCGGCCCCGCTGGCATCGTTCCCGACCTCCGAGTTCACAGTTGCCATGTGGGTGCGCAGGAACGCGACTGCCGGAGTGGCGACACCGGAGCCGCAGACGCTGGTCTCGTATGCCCGCGCGGCGGCGGCGGCCAACTGGTATGATATTCTTGTCACGGACCTGGACGACATACGGCTGCTGGTGGCGGGCGCGTACGTGAAGGGGGCGCGCCATGACCGGCGGGGGATGCGCACGGGGGCGGCTGTGCCTAGAGATGGTGCTTGGTAAGTGCAAACCACCGGTGCAGGCAGGGGGTGTGTGTCATTGGCTAGGTGCGGTGCGCACAAAGTTTGCTGTGTTTCGTGTCACACACATTGCGCTTGAAAATTGTGTATGCCGCATGCAGGAACGTGCCGGCGGCCCCATTGCCACTGGGCCAGCCACAGCGTCACACCGCCCCTGTGCGCACGCCGCTGACACGCCTGCACGTGCTGCTGCCGCTCGCTCCACTCCAGGCACCATCTGGCACTCTCTTGGCGGGCATCCGACGGCCGCGTCACAGCACACGTGGATGGCACCCAGGCCTACGAGGGCGGCCCCTATGCGCTGGGCGCATCGCTCAAGCCCGGCGGCGCAGTTGTGCTGGGGCGACGCGGCACGTGCGCCTTTGCGGCTGCTGGTGCTGCGCCGCGCTGCACCTTCAGGGACGCAGACGCCTCACTCGCCGTGGACGTGCAAGCACTGCAGGTGTGGAGCCGGCTGCTGACCACGGAGGAGGTGGTCCTGCTGCTTCAGACGCCCTATGACGGGGGCACCTCCGGCCTGTCGCTCTACTGGGAGTGGGGACCCGAGCACCTGTCCCCAGCACCCGCGACCGCAGCACCGACCTACTCAGTCACGGTTGCGGACGAGAATCATGGGCCCAACTCCGGCCTGCTGAGCGCCGTCGGCACAGCCCTAGTGTCAGGCACACCGTCCCTGTCCCCTGGCTACCCGTGCGGGCCGGTCTACGGGGGCATCTGGCACTTTGCGGCGCCGCCGCAGTTTGCCACGTCGCTGCGCGGTGCCTACGGCGGCCGCCTGCAGCTGGCTGTGTACGCCAGCACCGCGGCCGGCACCGCTCGCGCGCGCCGCGGGGCTGTCACTTTTACCACCGCCTCGGGGGTCAGCTACTCGCATGCAACGCCATTTGCGCCGCCGTCCCCCGGAGGGCCTGCGCGGCACATGAGCGTGGTGCTGCGCGAGGACCATGGGTGGGCGCACGAGCCGGGGGGAGAGGCGGTGACTTCTGCCGAGTTTCGGGCGGCGCTGCAGTCGGCCATTGGTCTGTTTGTGCGTGGCGACATGTGGGTGTTTGGCTCGTCTGGGGGAGGGCAGGAGGTGGTGTACTTGCGGTGGGCCGCCATCTACCCAGCACGCTAGGTCCTGCGGGGATGCGGCTCGCGAAAATGGCTGGCACCAGTCTGAGCTGGTGCCCTGGCGGCTTCACCGGTGTTCAGCAACAACCAGCAGCACACTGCAGTTGTTGCCATGTGGGGCTTAAGTATGTTGCAGCTTGCTGGTGAGCAGCGCGCGCGCTTCACGCGTGTACAGCGCACCGACCTGCTGTGGTAGGTGCCCGCATGCGTGGCAGTGGGGCGCTCTTGGAACAGCATGCATAGAATGTGCACATCATGACTGCAGGCCAAAATAGCGGCAGTCACACGCCCTCTGCGGTGGTACCTCCAGCCGCACCGCGTCTTTGCATCCAGCAGGCTTAACAGCGCCTGGCAATGGCTGGCCACACTTTTGCTACAGTAGGGCATGAAACTGGATTATTGGGGTTGCGGGAATGCAATTTTGCTGCTCGCTGCTTACAGCCTATACAGCGACCACTGGCATGGTGCATCCACAACACACTCACGGATGAATAGTGCGCACCTGGTGATGTGCCGTTTCGCGAATGCTCTGCCCCAGACTTGGGTGTCATGCCACTGCCATGCATCGCCTGCAGCAGTGATGCTTCTGCATGCTTTGCGTGAAGGCACAGGTCGCTGGGCCTGCGGGTACACGCTCACATGCACTAGTCAACAGCTGCTGAGCAAACTTGGATGAATCGCAGTTGCTTTAAATATGACGGTGCGGTTAGTGGCTCCAACATGCACGCGCATGCCATAATGAATGTACATGCCGTGTGCACGTGCTCCCTGCATGCAAGCACAAGTTGATGCACACTGGCATGCAGTCGGGCGGCTTGAGCAGGGGGTAAGTAGGAGAAGAAAGAAAAAGCCATATTCCTACTTACCCGGGGCCTGGTCTGAGCGCTGCCTTCTGTCAAGTGCACCGTGATTCCACAGCTGATACTAAAGTGTGTTAGACTGCGAGGTCTTGGCCACTTGCACAATTCGAACTATGCTGGGCTACCACCCCGATGACTGGAAGAGATACCAGCATGGTCCGCGCCGGCGCGCGGGCTTTGACCGCCCCGGCCGTCGGCACTCCGCACTCGACTCATGAATGACCATTGTTTTTGCTGCTTGCGGTGGGGGCAAGCGCGCGCCTGGTGCAGGTGCAGCACAGCTGCTCTGCGCATTGCCGGGTGCCCTGAGCAGCACTATCCCTCCCCCAACATCCCTTCCGCTGGGCCGCTGTGGGGCACGCCGTGTCCAATGCTGCTGCGTGCGCGCAAGGGGGCACACTGTGGCATGCAGCAGGGCCGGCTGGAGCTGAGCCGAAACTGCCATGCGTTGTGGATATATGGCGGGATTGTGCATGCAGCTCCATGCAGCACGCAGGGTCAGCCTCAGTGGGCACCGTGTCGACCACAACTTTCGGTGCCATGCGCAGTTCAGAAAGCCGATACCGCAATTGAAGCAGGCTCGTGTTATGGGGTGAGGCTGTGTATTGCAGAGCAGTTGTTGTGAGTGCGGGGTCAGCAGCAGAGCAACAGACAAGAGACCAGGAGAGACACACCTGGGACACCTGGGACATGTTGCTCAGGGCTGGCCAGCAGGCCAGGAAGTGTCCTTAGTAGGCAAGGGTGTGTAGGCCTTGGTGGTGGGGTGGTGGTGCTGGTTCAGCTTGTAGTCAAGGCTCACTTAGTGCTGCTGCCTCAAGGGCAGTGAAGTTGTGATTGCTGTCATCCAGCAACAGAGGAACGTCCACGTTGGGACCGTTCCTGCACTGTTCTTTAGGTGAGGGCATCTCTGTATGCTGAGCACACAGGTCATAGCACTGCAGGCTGCTCAGCACTTGTGTGCTGTACACAGCCACATCCTTCTAGCATCATTACCAGCCTACGCACAACGCCAATACCATAACAACTCCCCCATTTTCAGATGCGCGCCGCCCTCGGCGCCTCCGTGGGATCAACGTCATTATGGTGCAGGCAGGGGTGCGTCGGGTCCACACCGCTACCGCCGCCTTGTCAACCTACTCGCAGTCGTGTTTTTTACACGCCGCGGCGGGACCGTCAACCTACGCGCAGTCGTGTTTTTTACACGCCGCGGCGGGACTGGCGTTGCGCGCATCCAGCTCTGATGTCAAAGCTCAGGTGTGATTGTGGGTCGCGTTTTCGCGGTGCCCGGGATGCAACAAGGGCGGGCGCCCATGCGTGCTCTCTCGTTTTTTGCTTGTGAGGGGAGCCGCGGGTACGGTGGCGCCCTGCAGCCTCGGCCGCTGCCGTGTCACGGGGCTCAGTTGGCCTCCGCTTGGCGCGGGCTTGTGCACTTGGTAGGGACTCACTGCGAGCCCACGGGGGACTGGTCCGTGGGGGCGTCGGCGTCGCCGCCGTCCGCCTGCTCAGCAGGGTGTGGTGCGCTGTGCGCGGCCATGACGTTCCAGGCACGGTGGCGCGGCATGATGGGGCGGGCGTTGATGTCACCCGGGTTTATTGTGTAGTACCCGTGGCGCA
>JAULBY010026772.1:0-16852 GCA_032358315.1 Ophiocytium majus | reverse complement strand
TTGACCGTTGCCAGCCAAAAGCACATCGGTGTCAACTTCACATCTGCTGAATTGACCATGCAATTGGATGACTTCGCTGAGCGTGTGTTGAAGCCTCGTATCAGCCAGCTGGCCTCCAGCATCGATGCTGACGTTGCCAACGCATACAAGTACATCGGTAACTCCGTTGGTACTCCTGGCACCACTCCTTCGACTTCTTTGGTCTTGTTGCAAGCCCAGCAGAAGCTGAACGAGAACGCTGCTGTGATGTCCCCACGTTACGCTACCGTCAACCCTGCCGCTAACGCTGGTTTGGTTGAAGGCATGAAAGGTCTGTTCAATCCTACCGACACCATCAGCAAGCAGTTTAAGAACGGCATGATGGGCACTGGCGTGTTGGGCTTTGACGAGATCAACATGTCTCAGTCGATCAAGCAGTTCACCACCGGCACCCGCGCCGCTACTGGTACTGTGACCGCCGCTGCTGTGACTTCTGAAGGCGCAACTACCTTGAGTCTGACTGTCGGCTCTGGCGAGACATTGGTTCCTGGTGACGTGTTCACCATCGCCGATTGCTACGCTGTGAACCCACAAACTCGTGAGTCTACCGGTTCGTTGTTCCAGTTTGTTGTTGTGTCGTCTTCGACTTCGACTACAACTGCTACCGTGACCGTGGCTCCGATCTACTCTGCTGCCAACGCCTTGGCCACCGTGAACTCTCTGCCTGGTAACAACAAGGCTGTTGTGTTCTACGGCGCTGCTTCGACTCAGTACGCACAGAACTTGGTCTACCACAAGGACGCCATCACCTTCGCAACTGCTGACTTGCTGTTGCCTCAAGGTGTGGACATGGCTGCTCGCGCTGTTCACAACGGTATCAGCTTGCGCGTTGTTCGTCAGTACGACATCAACAACGACCGTATGCCTTGCCGTATTGACGTTCTGTACGGCTACAGCACGATCCGTCCACAAATGGGCGTTCGTCTCTGGGGCTAATTGACTGGGGCTTCGGCCCCTTTCATCGTTTAATCTTTTTTAAGGAAATCTATCATGGCACTCCCTAACGGCGCAGGCGGTTACCAACTTGGTGACGGCAACCTCTCCGAACTGACTATCGGCTACGCAGCCGCCCCTCAAACTGCCACTGCAACAGCAACTTTGACCGCTGCTCAAGTGACTGGTGGTTTTTTGGTGGCTAACCCTAGCGCAACTGCTGCTGTCTACACTTTGCCTACCGCTGCTGCTATCGACGCAGTTGTGACTAGCGCCAAAGTCGGCAGCACTTTCACGCTGAACATTGTCAATATCGGCACTTCGTCCGGTACTGTGACTTTGGCAGCTGGCACTGGCATCACCGATGGCGGCAACGCTTTGGTGGCTGTTGCTATTACTTCGAGCGCCCAGTTCTTGTTCCGCAAGACTGCTGACGCTGCTTGGTCTGTGTACAAAGTTGCCTAAACTTAAATGGGGGCTTCGGTCCCCATTTTTAAAGGAAACATCATGTCAAACACCAAAGCTACTGGCGTTGCATATCTGGACCCCGAGTTCAGCACAATGTACGCGACCGAGGAAATCGGTTATGCCGCTTCTGCTCAAGGTACTGTGACGCAAGCCACAAGCAAGTCCACAGCGGTAACGCTGGACAAGTCTGCCGGTCGTATCACAATGAACAATGCGTCTTTGGCAACCGCCACTAACGCCACGTTCACTTTGAACAACGCGCTGATCAGCGCAAACGACACCGTTATCTTGACCATCTCTGGTGGCCAAGCTACTGCGGGTTCTTACAACGTGTTTGCCAATTCGTTGGCTGCTGGCTCTGTCAGCATCACGTTGCGTAACATTTCGGGCGGCACGCTGTCCGAAGCTGTTGTGATCAACTACTGCATCATCCACGGCGCAGCCTAAACCAAACGGGGGCTAATCACCCCCGTTTCTAAATTATGGTCATCTACCTCACACACCCTATTCACGGCGCTAAAGTTGCAACCATGCACTTAGAAGCAGAAGCAGATGAAAAAAATGGCTGGGTGCGCTACAATCCAGATACGCCTTCGGCTCCCGAAGAAGCGGCCAACACACTAGTTGCAAAGCGCAAATACACCCGCAAAGGTGAAACTGAAGGAGTCTGAGCATGACCACGTACACCGTTGGCGAACAAATAAATCGAGCACTTAGGCTGCTCGGCGTGCTGGCCGAAGGTGAAACACCGTCTGCATCAGTCTCACAAGACTCGCTGATGGCGCTCAACCAGATGATTGACAGCTGGAACACTGAGCGCCTCTCCACATTCGTTACCCAAGATCAAGTCTTTATCTGGCCGTCCGGCGAGATCAGCCGCACACTCGGCCCATCCGGCGACTTCGTGGGCTTGCGCCCTGTGCTGGTGGACGATGCCACGTACTTCAAAGCGCCAAACGGCGTGTCGTATGGCATCAAAATGATCAACCAGCAGCAGTACAACGGTATTGCTGTTAAGACAGTGACCTCAACTTACCCGCAGGTGCTGTGGGTGAACATGGGTTTCCCTGACATCACGATGACCATCTACCCTCGTCCTACGCAGGACTTGGAGTGGCACATCGTGTCGGTGCAAGAGTTGGACCGTGCGGCTGACCTGTCCACGGTCATGTACTACCCACCAGGCTATCTGCGTGCGTTCACGTACAACCTGGCGATGGAGATCGCACCCGAGTTTGGCGTCGAGCCAAGCCCACAGGTGACTCGCATCGCCATGACCAGCAAGCGCGATCTGAAGCGCATCAACAACCCTGACGATGTGATGGCCCTGCCATACGCTTTGGTGGCCAACCGCCAACGCTTCAACATCTACGCCGGTAACTACTGATGAAGACGCCCATCCTCGGCTCGGCCTATGTCGCTCGCAGCGTCAATGCTGCGGATGCGCGGATGATCAACCTGTTCCCCGAGATCATTCCCGAGGGCGGCACAGAACCAGCGTTCCTGAACCGCGCCCCAGGTTTAAACTTTCTTCAGACCGTGGGCACTGGCCCAATTCGTGGGCTGTGGGCGCACCAGACCAACGGCAGCGACTTCTACGTGGTGTCGGGCACTGAGGTCTACAAACTGACCAGCACGACCGCCACGCCCGTCAAACTGGGCAACGTGTCGGGCACTGGTCCTGTGTCCATCGCCGACAACGGCGCGGTGCTCTTCTTCGCTTGCAACGGCCCCAGCTACACGTACTACGAGCCAACTGGCGAGTTCAACCAGATCACAGACGCCAATTTTCCCGGCGCTGTCACCGTGGCCTACATCGACAACCTGTTTGTGTTCAATGAACCCAACAGCCAGCGCATCTGGAGCGTGGATACGGTCAATCCGGCCAACGGCGACTATATCTACCCTCTGGTATTCAACGCTCTTGACTTCGCGTCTGCTGACGGCTCTCCTGACGGCGTAGTGGCCGTTAACGTAGACCACCGCCAGTTGTGGGTGTTTGGTACGGATTCGGTCGAGGTCTGGTACAACGCCGGCCTCGCCAACTTCCCGCTGACCAACATCCAAGGCGCGTTTAACGAGATCGGCTGCGTGGCAGCGTTTTCTGTCGCCAAGCTGGACAATACCTTGTTTTGGCTGGGCACAGACGCCCGTGGTCAGGGCATCGTCTACCGCGCCCAAGGCTACGGCGCAGCCCGTGTGTCTACGCACGCCATTGAGTACGCCATCGCACAGTATGGCAACATCTCGGACGCGCTGGCCTACACCTATCAGGAAGAAGGCCACTCGTTCTACGTGTTGACTTTCCCCTCGGCCAACGCCACTTGGGTCTACGATGTGGCCACACAAGCCTGGCATGAGCGTGCTGGCTGGTACAACGGCGCGTTTACCCGCCATCGCAGCAACTGCCAATGCAACTTCGGCGGCAACATCATCGTCGGCGACTTTGAAAACGGCAACATCTACACGCTGGACCTTGAGGTCTACGCTGACAATGGCCAGCCTCAGAAATGGCTGCGCTCTTGGCGTGCGCTGCCCACAGGGCAGAACAACTTGAAGCGTAGCGCCCAGCACAGTTTGCAACTTGAATGCGAGTCGGGCACTGGCCTGAATGATGGCCAAGGCAGCGACCCAGAGGTTATGCTGCGCTGGTCGGACGATGGTGGCCATACGTGGTCCAATGAACATTGGTCCAAGATGGGCAAGATCGGGCAATACTACAAGCGCGTCTTTTGGCGGCGTCTGGGCATGACGCTTAAGCTGCGCGACCGTGTGTATGAAATCTCCGGTACTGACCCCATCAAGATTGACATCATGGGCGCTGAACTCTTGGTTTCACCAACCAACGCATAATGACCGCACGCAATAACCAGATCACTGCGCCCCGTGTTGATTTTTTAGATCAAAACGGGAAAATTTCGCGTGAGTGGTACATGTATTTGTACAACTTGTACACGATTGTGGGGTCGGGCACTGGCATTATTCCTATCACCAGCGGCGGTACTGGTTTGGGCACGCTGCCCACTAACGGCCAGCTGCTGATCGGCAACGAGGGTGCATACAGCCTGAACATTTTGGGCACAGGCGCTGGCCTGTCGGTCACCAACGGCCCAGGCACGATTGTGCTGGCCAATACCGGTGTGCTGTCAAACATTGCAGGCACTGGCATCTCGGTGTCTGGCGCAACTGGTAACGTCACGATTGCCAACACCGGCGTGCTGTCTGTTACTGGAACGTCTCCTGTCGTGTCTTCGGGTGGGGCAAACCCTGCTATCAGCTTGGCGTCAGGTTATGGCGACACACAAAACCCATATGCTGCCAAGACTGCGAACTATGTTCTGGCTGGCCCTGCATCCGGCGCGGCGGCTGTGCCCACGTTTAGAGGTCTTGTAGTAGCCGACATTCCCGCGCTTGCGTATGCGCCGCAAACCAGCGGAACATCTATTTTGTACGGCAACGGCACGGGTGGCTTTAGTAACGTCACGATTGGCTCGGGCATCAGTTTTGCTGCTGGCACACTGTCGGCCACTGGCTCGGGCGGTACGGTCACTTCGGTGACCGGTACGTCACCTGTTGTGTCCTCAGGCGGCACAACGCCGGACATTAGTTTGGCCACAGGTTATGGCGATACGCTGAATCCGTATGCCGCCAAGACAGCCAATTACGTATTGGCTGGCCCCGCATCGGGCGCTGCTGCTGTACCGGCGTTCAGGGCGTTAGTGGCCGCTGACATTCCTTCGCTGCCTTATGGTACAGGTACGGTCACCTCGGTGGCCGCGCTGACGTTGGGCACGACCGGCACAGACCTGAGTTCGACCGTTGCCAACAGCACGACAACGCCAGTTATCACGCTGAACGTGCCTACGGCATCGGCGACCAATCGCGGCGCTTTAAGTAGCGCAGATTGGACCACGTTCAACAATAAACAGCCTGCTGGCACTTATGTCACCTCGGTGACTGGTACTGCGCCTGTCGTGTCTTCGGGCGGTACGACACCGGCCATCAGCATGGCTGCGGCCAACACGACAACCAACGGCTACCTGACCTCAACCGACTGGAACACGTTTAACGGCAAAGGTTCTGGCTCGGTCACCAGCGTGTCTGTGGTGTCGGCCAACGGCTTTGCCGGTACTGTGGCCACCTCGACCACCACGCCAGCCATTACGCTGACCACCACGATCACTGGCCTGCTCAAGGGCAACGGCACGGCGATCTCGGCTGCTGTGGCCAACACGGACTATGTGCCGCTGTCTACGGTCCTGACCAAGACGGCTGACTACACGATCGCCAACACTGACATGTGGATCATCAACAACAAGACCGGCTCGGCCTTGACGTTGACGTTCCCTGCCGCTTCGGCTTGGACTGGCCGGTCAATCACGGTCAAAAATATGCAGGCGCAGCTGGTCAATTCAGCGTCATCCAACATTGTGCCAATCGACAGCACAACGGCTGGTACGGCAATCCTCTTGGCGGTTGTCGGAAATTGGGCGACAATGGTGTCTGACGGCACGAATTGGGTCATCATGCAAGCCGCATCGAATAACAATTTGCTACTGGAGTAACCATGAAGTTACCCGACAATGTGTGGCAGGTTATTGCTGACTATTTGTTGGAGCGTAGAGGGATTGTTGCCACGCAAGAGTTACGTGATTGGGCAGAAAACAATCTTGACATTACGCTGTTTGATGGCGGCGTGTTTTTGGCACACGAAAACGAGTTCGATTTGTTTGTGGTTCCGGAAAAGCGTGGTAAATGGCGCATTCGGAGCGTACTGAAAGATTTTTTTGATGCAATGCTGGCAAAGCATGAGAAAATCGCGGTAAAGATTTATGCGGATAACGCGCCCTCATTGCGTCTTGCTTTAGGGTTTGGTTTTAAAGAAGTTGGCCATGAAAATGGCATGATTCGACTGGAGAAGCAACATGGGTGATATTATCAATGCTGGCGCAGACCTATTAGGTTTTGGCCCCGCAAGTAAACAGGCAGACGCTACACGCGCTGCTGCGAATATATCCGCTGAGTCTGCACGACAAGCCACGCAACTTCAGCGTGAGATGTTTCAGCAACAGCAGCAAAACCAAGCACCTTGGCTTGCTGCCGGTCAAACTGCGCTAAACGCGCTGACGCCGTTGGCGACAAACTATCAAAAGTTTGGTATGGACCAGTTTAAGGCAGACCCTGGATATGGGTTTAGGCTACAAGAAGGACTGAAACAGCTTGGTCATCAAGCAGGCGCTCGCGGTGGTTTGATCTCAGGACAAACCCTTAAGGGTTTGCAAGACTATGCGCAGAACTCAGCGTCAAATGAATACACCAACGCATTTAACCGCTATCAAACCGAACGTAACGCTCAATTAAATCCGCTTCAATCATTAGCGGGGGTTGGCCAAACAGCGGTTAATCAGCTTGGTGCGGCTGGTCAAAATTACGCCGCAAATGCGGGCAACATTGGCATGACCGGCGGCGCGAATCAGGCCAACGCTATGCTTACGCAGGGCAACATTAACGCAAGTCAATACAACACGCTTGGCAAAGGCATTGATCAGCTTTACAACTATGGCAGCAAAAATAACTGGTGGAGCGGCGGTGGCGGCGGCGGCTTTCAAGACGTAGGCGGTCAAGGTGCCGCCGCAGCCGCAGCTGGCGCGCCGTACATGTAAATTAAGGAACAATCATGGTTGGAATGGTAGATTTCGGCATCGTTAAACCCGAACTGGCTGGCTCCTTTGGTGCGGGCATGCAAGCCTCGCAAGAAAACCGCATGCGTACTGAAGAAGCGCAGCTTAAACTTGAACGTCTCAAGCAAGATCAAGCGATGCTGACGGACTTGCAAACCAAACTTCAGGCTGCGGGTAAAAGCACAGACCCGACTGAATTTTTTAAAGCAATGATTCAGTCGGGCAGTCCAGACCACATGGCTAAAGGCTATGAGGGTATGCAACGCTATCAAGAACTTCAGCGCGCCAATGAGCTGTTGCGCCGCGAAGCACCTGAACTGTTTGGTGGTGCGGCTGCTGCTCCAGCGGCTGCTGCACCTGCTGCTGCTCCGTCTCAATCAGTTATGCGCGCAGCGCCCGCACCCGCGCCGACCAATATGCTGGGTTCCGGCACATACGGCATGGGTACTGAACCTACTAACGCGCTGGCTGCGCAAGCGGCTGTTGCACCTGCCGCCGCGCCAGCAGCGGCTGTCAATGCTTTGGCCGCGCCTGAAGATCGCACCCGCGAACTGCGCAACAAAATTCTGCTCTATAGTTCTTCAGGCGACCCACGCCTTAAAGCTATGGCTGACGTCTACAAGACCGAACTGCAAGAGTTGACCAAGCCTCAAAACGTGGCTCCGGGGCATCAGCTTTATAGTGGCGGCAAAGTTGTGTACACAGCGCCCGAAAAAACTAGAGAAACTGATCTTCAAATAAATTACAAAGCCGCTAAAGATCAAGGTTTTGTAGGCTCAATATTTGATTATGAACGTAAGCTAAAAGAAGCAGGGCGCGCGCCTGTTCAACCAGTCGCGCCAACAATTACGCAAATTGTTGATCCTAGCAACCCAAATCAAATGATTACGATTGATGCGCGGCGCTATCAAGGTGGCGGCGCGGGGTCGCCAGGAGTGCTTGGTATAGGTGGTAAAGAACCAACTGCGGCTGTACGCATCAATAAAGTTGAAGCGGGTAAAACGCAACTTGCTGATGATTTGGACAATTTGCGTTCTTCGTTTCAGACGCTTGATAAATTACGTGCAGTTCCAAGTACAGAGCGCGGCGCAATATCTAACGTTACTTCTGCGCTTGCATCCAGTCGTGCAGGGCAACTGGCTGGGCAAGCGTTTGCAACCGAAGCACAAGTTGAGCGCGACGTAATTAATAGCGCGCGCAGCCGACTGGTTAATTCCATTAAAAATGCCACCGGCATGTCTGCACAGCAACTTAACTCAAACGTTGAATTGCAAACAATGCTGAAATCAATTTCTGACCCAGGGCAGTCTTATCAATCCGCGATTCGGATTATTGACGACATTGAAAAAGCATACGTTACTGGCGGCAGCGCGCTGTCAAAACGTAATCAACCTGCTGCCAATGTGGTCACAAACCCACAATTCCCTGGTTTTAGCATTCCCGGAAAGCAGTAATATGCCTCGCTTTAATGTCACCGCGCCTGATGGTTCAATCATTCCTGTTGACGCGCCTGCGGGCGCAACTGAGCAAGACGCAATTGCATTTGCTGCGTCTACTTGGAAACCAGCAACTCCTACAGGCACAGGCATTCCTGGCCCACGTACAGCAGCACAACCTAAATTAACGGGCGTTAGCGGCGTCATGGAAGAAATTGGCGCGCCTATTCAAGCAGCAGCCGAAGGCATTATTAGCGGTGGCGGCAACGTCATGTTTGGTGGTCAACAATTGTTGGGTAAAGGTTTACAAGCCTTGGGCGCAACAGACACTGGCCGCGCTTTGATTGAAGACGCCGCCCGTCGTCAAGCAGAAGCAAAAGCGCGCGTAGCGCCTTTTAAACAAGAATTTCCTGTTTCTACCGGCGCGGGTGAATTGGGTGGTGAGATTTTGGGCACTGGCCCCGTGGGCATGGCTATTGCGGCACCTTTAAAAGCGATTCCAGCTGTTGCGCCATTGGCGCAAGCTATTCGCACAGGTGGGTTTTCTAAAGGCAATCTAGCTACCCGCGCGGCAGGCGGCGCGACTTTGGGCGGCGCATCTTCAGCAATCATCAATCCTGACGAAGCGTTGCCAGGTGCAGTTGTTGGCGGCATAGTACCGTTTGCTGGCCCAGCACTCGGTTACGTTGGCGGCAAAATTGCAAACTTGCGGACCATGCCGCAAAATCGTGCGGCTAATTTAGCTCAACAAGCTGCGGGTACTGATCTTAAAGAAGTGGTTAACGCTTTGCGTAGTGCGCCGCCCGATGTAGGCATTGCTCAAATTCTTGCGCGATTTGAAAATCCGGCGCTTCAAGCCCTTGTAAAAGACTCTTTGGAGTCTACGCCTGAAGGTGCTCAATATTTGAGCAAGCTGGGGACTATGACTGAAAAGCAAGCGGTTAATGAACTTGCAAAACTTGCAGGCGGTACAACTGCTGCCGATGTCCGCACTACAAATGAGTTAGCCAAGAAAAACTTAAACACGATTACAACGCCTATGCGCGAGGCGTCTCTTGGCCGCGCCAACATTGGTAAGTATGTCGCAGATGAAGCGGCATCCAGAGAAGCAAATGATTTAGCTGTTTTAATGGGTTCTGGTTCAGAAATTGATCCCGCTCGCTTTATATCGCAGGCAACCGGCGCTGAAAAAGCACTTCGGTCTGTTGGCATTAAACCATTAGAAGGCGCTCCACTTGCGGATCAAATCGCAAGTATTTCTAAAAATCCGTCTTTTGCTGAAAATGATTTGATTGAAGGTTCTGTTCAACAAGTAGCAAACGGCATTCGTAAATGGACTGGCAGCAACGGCGTAATTGATGCTAATGCTTTGGAAGCAATTCGTAAAAATGCCGTTGATGCCGCAATTGCAAAACTGCGTCCTGGCGTTGATGCAACATCTCAACGCAATTTAGCCGCCAGTGTAATGTCAAAAATTAAGCCTGCTATTGACAGCGCAATTGAAGCCGCAGGCGGCGCTGGCTGGCGTGACTATTTAGCTACCCATGCTAAAGGTATGCGTAACATTGCGGAAAAGAAATTAACGGGCGAAGCGCTTGACTTGTTTAAAAATAACAAAAACGAATTTGTACGGCTGGTGCAAAACGAATCGCCCGACACTGTAGAAAAGATTCTCGGCCCCGGCAATTACAACATTGCGCTTGAACTGGCCGATAGCACTATGGACGTGTTGCGTAAGCAAGCAAGTGGCCATTTGGATCGCGTCGCGGCCAACAAACAAGCCACTGACGGTCAAAAAGCCTTGGCAAATTTGGTAGCACAAAATACGTCGATGATTCGGCTTCCATCGCTTGTAAATGCCTGGGCTGCTGCGGGCAACAAAACAATTAGCGAGTTGGAAAAACGGTTGGGCGCTAAGACAACAAAAATGTTGTCGGACGCCATGCAAGACCCCCAAGCCGCAGCAAACTTGTTGGAATCAATACCAGCATCCGAGCGAAATAAAATTGTTCAATTACTTAACAACCCAGCTATGCTGGGGCTTAAAGGCGCGCCTGTTACCCGCGCGGCTGCGATGCCCACCGCGCCTACAAACGCTCTTGCCCCCGAATCTGAAAACCAAAACGCACTGGCACGATAATGGACACCCAAGTTTTATTTAACATCGCTGTTAGTTTGGCTGGCGCTTTGGGTGGTTGGATTTTAAACAACATCTATCGTTCCATTGAACGTCTTGATACCGATGTTCGGGCCATGCCGCACATGTACGTTGGCCGCGAAGACTACCGCAATGACATGCGCGACATCAAAGACATGCTGGGCAAAATTTTTGACAAACTTGACAACAAGGTGGACAAATGAAAAATTACATTCTTGCACGCGCTAAAGAGCCATCTAGCTGGCGTGGCCTGTTTCTTCTTTTGACAGCTATCGGTGTTCCCGTAGCGCCCGAGATGGCAGACGCGATCATCACAATTGGTCTGGGGATTGCCGGTGCGATTGGCGTTGCCGCGCCTGATAAATGACGCCTCACTTTACCCTCGCAGAACTGACCGTCACGGATCACCGTGAGTTTGACAACACGCCCAATGCCGCCGAAATCGCAAACCTTCAGCGGCTGGCTGAATTCTTGGAACTGGTTAAGACTACGCTGGGCGGCAAGCCCATCATGGTCAACAGCGCGTTCCGGTCCAAAGCCGTAAACGACGCTGTTGGCTCCAAAGACACTAGCCAACACCGGCTTGGTTGCGCTGCTGACATTCGCGTGCCTGACATGACGCCCGATCAGGTGGTTAAGGCGATCATTGCCAGCGACTTACCCTACGACCAGATCATCCGTGAGTTTGACCGCTGGACACACATCAGCGTGCCCAACGTGGCTGGCGCTGCCCCTCGCAAGAGCAAGCTGATTATCGACAAGTCAGGCACACGCCCTTACGCATAGATATGCAGCCACATCGCCAGCAGCGCGAGCCACATCAGGCCCACGATGCCGGTGAACAGCCACCACAACAAATCACAAAGCCACTTTGGCATCGGCTTGCCATTTGGTTTGGGGTAAATAACGCTCAGTTGGATGAGGCGCATCTGAGGGTACTTCGACGCACATATACACAGCCGCAAACTGCCCGCGCTTAGGAACTGTCCATCGGTCAATGTACACACCCCAGATCAGTTTCACTGTTTTTTGGACGCTCTTGGGGTTGTCATCCCCAATGGCTTGAGCGATCTGATTTACAGTCATGCCATCGGCTGAGTTAAGCAGCAGTTCACGGATTAGGTTGTGTCTGCTTCGTTTCATTCTTGCTCCTTCAGTTTTGCCCATTCTTCCGGCGTAACAAACGGGATGCTGGGATAGACGTCATCGTATAGGCCCAACCGAGCGTTCTCGTCATGCAGGGCTTGCAGGGCTTTTTGCCGAAGTGCTTGCTCCATTTCGATACGCCGGAACTCATCGTCTTCGGTGTTCATGTGTTCTCCTTAATGCCGTGGGCGGCTTCGATGGCTTGAGCAAAAGAAATCCAATCGCTGTTATCAAGCGGATATGCCATTGATGGCGCACCAACGTGCGTGTCTACAAAATGCAGAATCTGCTCATCCGTCAGTGGCTTGCGCTGTGGTGGGTGGGTGTAAAGGTCACGTACCGGAGTGCCTGCTGCTATTGTGTGTTTTCGGTGGTCGTGAAACTCCATTCCGTTGTGCCACTTTCCACCCTGAAAAAACTGCCACGCCACAGGCTCCTGCTCTGGCTGTGCCAAGGCTTGCTCCAGCTTGTCAATAGTGATCTGCTGTGCTCGTACAAGTGCGCTTAGACGTTGAACTGTGTCGCTCTCTGGCTGTGCCAAAGCTTCTTTGATGGCGGTGACTGTTTTATTCAAATTGCTTTCCGGAACTAACCAAAACTGCGAACTGTTATTGGTTGCAATGATGAAATCCAGCGCCAGCTTCAATGCTTCGTCTTTAGTCATTCTTGTTTCCCCTTGCTCGGATAGCTTTGGCCGCAGCAGTCCCGTAAATTTTTACGCCTGTTGGTATGTGTACATCACACACGGTTTTTGCAGCCAACTCTGCACACGCTTCACGCTCGGCTTGTACAGCTTCCCGTACAGCTACGCACATAGGGCTAGTGCAAAGATGGCTGCAAGAATGGATTTCGTCCATGATTTCTCGTTTACGCCATGTCATGCTGCGTCCCTCCAGCCCCAACCAAGCAGGGCTTCGGTGTTTTTAATTTGCTCATCAGTTGGCTTGTGGTACATGGCAAACTGCGTGTGTGGCGTTGCTTGCGGATACAGTACCCACCAGCCTACTACCTTGGGTTGTGGCGCAAAGGTAGCGGTAAATGCGTATTTGTTGTGGTCGCCGCTCATAAACTTTCCAATTCAGTTTTAATCGCATCCAAAGTAGATGCGGCAATGCGGGTGAACCCGATAGGAGTGTTGGGATACCAGTGCAACACCCAAACGCTGTCCTCAGCCACGGCCTTGCGCCATTCCTCTGGGGAAATAAAATCGTCGGGGTCGTAAAACTCCTCAATCTTTTCGTAAACATCCCGATGTTCATTGTGGGATAAGTGCAGCCCACACTTATGCTCAGGCAACCAGTTCATGCTGTTACTCCAAGTGGGTAAGGAGGAAATGGCCAATTTTCTTTGTCGTTCATATTTTCCATGTCACGTTCCTCAATGGTTCAGGATGCTTGACTGGCGTTACTTTGTAGCGGCCAGTAAAGCGCATGTCTTTGGCGAAGATGCTAGGGCGCACTTCTTTGTGCCACTCGAAGGGTGATACTGGTTTCGTCATTTTTCAGGTACTCCGTTAAACGCTCAATACGCTCTGAGTAGCAGGCCACTCGGCACTCTGCTTCTTCGCGGTATGAATACGCCTCAAGCAGGCGGCGCTTGGCCTCCTCAAGTTCTCGTAGCGCCAGCATCTCGGCGCTAGGCGCGGTGAATATGTTTCTCATTTGGTTGCTTCCTTTAGTAGTTCCACACGCTCACGGGCGACGCGCAGAGTGTTATATCGCTGGTGCAAACGCTCCAGCACGGTAACGCGCTTACCCGTAGCGCGTTCTTCGTTCAACATCGTCAAGACCTGTTCTTCAGTCTTGAGACTCAAATCACTGTTTAGTTTTCGCCATGAAATCATAAATTTTTCTCTCTAGTTTTATTACTTCTGCGTCGGTACGCGTATAACTGCGAATGGCTGAATTCATCTGCCTCTCTTTGTGCTTGGCCTCAGACCTTGCGGCCTTCAGCTTTGCTTTCCATAAATCAATCCGTTTCATTCTTGTTCCTTCAACCAAACTAAAAAACTGTCAATCGTTGCGTCGTTAAACGGCATCGCTTCAATCTTGGCGGCGATCTCGACAAACGCCTGCTGCCGCGCGGTGATCTGTTGCTCAACCATCTGACGCTTGCGCCAGCCCATCGCCTTCTCAGACTCGTTCAGTTCAATCATTTCAGTGCCTCCAGTGCAATTTCAGATACGGCCTGTTTGGTGTGCAGCGCCGCCCAGATTTTCTCGTCTACGGTCTTCTCAGTCATCAATACATACACCCACACGTCATGCCGCTGGCCGCTACGGTGCAAACGTCCCACGGTTTGCTCGAACAACTCAAGACTCCAAGGCAGGGACAGAAAGACCATGTGCTGCCCGCCGTGTTGTAAGTTAAGGCCGTGACCTGCGGATTTAGGGTGCACGGCGAGGATTCGTACTTGACCTGCATTCCATCGAGCGATTGCGTCATCGTCATCAAGCGTTGTGATGGTGAATCGTCGCTGGAGTTCCGCGAGTTCTTCTTTGTACGTGTAAGCAATGATGGTATTTGCATGTTGGTTCTCCTCCATTAACTCTGTAAGACGATCAAACTTATGGCTGCTGTACCAGATGGGCGTCTGTGTTACAGTGAACTTACCAGGCACATCGGAGGCTTCACTGTTGGTGTCGTAAACGAAACCAGACGCTAACTGCTGCAACTTGCCTGTCACCACGCCAGCGTTGACCGCCGTGATGGTGTCCCGCACAAACTCTTTCTTCAGCTTGTTGTATGGCGTAAGGTCCATCTTGCACATCACCTCAACGTGATGGCAGGGTGGCAGTTTGTCCTTGTACTCACCAGGCTCCAGCACATACGTAGCGGGCTTGATCTTTTGCATCACCTTGTCAAGCGCATGGGGGCGCGGCATCCACTCGCCAAACTCGGGGTTCATCAGCACGAAGTACGTCTGCATAAACGCGCCCTTAGACCTACCAAGCAAGTTTTGGTCGATGATCTTGCACTGCCCGAACACGTCTTCCAAGCCGTTGCTGGTAAACGATCCGGTCAAGCCCCAGCGGATTGTGTCTTCGTGCAATATTTTTATAAAGGCTTTAAAGCGTGTGCCTGACGGGTTTTTAAGGCGCGTCAGTTCATCAAACACTACGCCGCTAAACCCGGCGTCTTTAAGCGTTGCCTTGCGCGTTCCTTTGGCTGTGATAATGTCGGCCAACCATTGCAGATTGTCATAATTGATAACCACAACATTTGCGCCGGTCTTAGCCGGGTCGCCCAACGCAGCCGTGCGCTGTGCGGTCGTACCCACAGCGATTGCGCAGCTTAAATGTTTACTCCACTTAGGCATCTCAACGGGCCACACGTCAGTGCAAACACGTTTAGGCGCAACGACAAGCCAGCGCCCGTTACCTAACACGCCATTCTTCCACATCGCGTCCATAGCGGTCAGCGTGATGGCGGTCTTGCCCGCACCCACTGGCGCTAAGACCATCGCGCGGTCATGCTCGTAGATGAAGTCAGCGGCCAACTCTTGATACGGTCTAAGCTGCATAAATTTCTTCGTTAATCATTCCAAGTACGCCATTTTTATTTGACACCAGCCATGTTGGTGAATTCCAACCTTCACGGCTATCAAATGAATACGGCGTAACTTTTATTTGCGCTACCGGCGTAGCAAAAAACTTAGCAACGGCGGCTAACGTAGCCGGTATATCTTGCATTGTTTGCATACTTTCAGCAAAGCCGCCGCGATGTTTTCTGGCTTTCATTTGCCGCACTCGTCATTACGGTTCTCAAGGTCGATCAGCAACTCGATGTAGTGCTTGGCCTTGTGCAGATCGGCGATGCCATTCTTGTTGCGCCAGCGGCTGACGTACTTGACGACGTTGCCCTCCAAATAACCCATCGCGTTGGCGTGGATGTATTGGACCGGCTGGATCGGCATGTCCTTGTAGTGTGTGCCGTCAACTTGTTTGTTTAGTGAGTTCATCTATGAATTTCTCCAGTTGTTCTTTGGTAAAAACGTAATGTTCTGTAAAGTTGGGCAAGTTTTTCGCCAAGCACCGCGACTCGATGCTGCCGCCAGCCTCAAGTACTCGTCTTGGTAGCGCGTATTTCTCTTTCCATCCACTCATCTATCTGCTCCTTAGTCCATAAACATGCGTATTGCTGATTTAGTAAAGTTATCTCTTTTGCGAATAACTCTTGTAACTTTGATAACCTGCCACCTTTGGTCTTAAGTTCCACAAACCACGTCTGCCCATCGGGCAGGCAAGCGATTCGGTCGGCTACGCCTTTGCGCCCTGGGGATGTGAACTTGTATGCACGCCCGCCTTTGCGCTCGACGGCCCAAACAAAGTGTCGTTCGACTTCTGATTCTTTCATGTCGTGAAGTATACACGTAAAAAACTTTTGCACAACAAATATTTTTGGTGTTATACTGGCCTGCCCATCAACTAAACTGGAGTACACATGAAAATTGAACTTACCCGCGCTGAGGTCGAGCGCATCCTTTTGGACTACGCCAATGCGCTGGTTCCGGGCTACGGCTTTGACGACGTTCGCGGCGGTTATAGCTTTATCCCAAGCACCGTCACCGTGGAGAAAAAAGATGCAGCACAGTAATATCGTCGGCGGCTCGACCGCCAAGCGCGTTATCAACTGCCCAGGCTCCGTGGCCTTGGTGCAAAAGATGCCGCCCAAGCCATCCAGCGAACACGCTGACCGTGGCACGCTACTACACAACGCCATCAGCGCCATCTTGGAAGACATGAACGTCGATGTGATCGGCATGAAGTACGAAGATCAAGTGCTGACGCAAGACCTATATGATGAAAAAATCATGGCGGCGCTGGCGTTGCTTGACGAAGTAGACCCCGACAAGGAGATGGTGTATGAAGTTGAAACACGTGTTGGTTTCGGTGATCTACTTCCTGGCGTATTCGGCAGCACTGACTTGGTTGGCCGTATTGGTTCTCGTGCCATTGTTCTTGACTGGAAATTTGGTGATGGCGTTGTCGT